>JAPDSC010002022.1:0-19536 GCA_026290005.1 Latrodectus geometricus
AAATATCCTACTCTTTCTAGAGTGGTTAAAGCATGTTTGTCGTTATTGAATGTAAATTCCCAACCAGAAAGAGGGTTTTCAACTAACAATTATGTTGTGACAAAGGAGAGAGCTTCTTTATCGGAATTAACCGTTCAAAGTTTACGGATTTGTCATGATGTTATTCGAATGCATGGCAATTCTGTTTCCTCCATTCCATATACCAAAGAAATGATGCATTATATTCAGAAATCTCATGCAGAATATGCATGATATATGAAAAAATCAAAAGATGTAACACAATTAGAGAAGAAAAGAAAGGATGAGGAAGATGTAGAAGCTACTAGTGAAAAAAAAGGTTTAAACAATCGCACCTATTAAAAAAAATTAAGGAACTTGAGGAAAAAAAGAAAAATTTGCTTGATAATCAGTGTGTAGCTCAAAAACTTTTGAATGATGCAACTAAAAAAATAGCATGTGCTATCAGTGATGATAGTATGAGTGATGTGAAAGTTGGACAAATGATGCTATCTGCTGCTAATGCAGAAATTGCATCTGTGAATGATAAATTAAAAAAAGTGCAAATTATATTATTGGAATTAAATGCTAATGCATCCAGTTCAAAATGAACATTATTCAATGATACATAAATTAACTGTTAATTTAAAGCATTCATGTAACTTATTAATTTTCAGAAAATGTTCAGTATAAAAAGTTTAAATTTCTGTATTATTTTTCATATTGTTGTATTAAAAATGAAAAAACTCAGAATTTATTAAATAGTTTATTCCTTTCTAAAATGTGTTTTATGCATAAATAGAAATTAATATGTAGAAGTAACATTGGTTTTCTTTAATTATTGAAATATGTCCTGAAAAATGTCCTGATATTTCTTGAAAATAGTGTCCTGAAAAAAAAAATCCTGTACTCCGACCCCTGCATTTTTGTAAGAATTTATTAACTAAACTACTCACAATTAATATTAATTATGATCAAATTCTCCAAAAAGTACCATATAAACTATGTTTAGAAGTGGCTTATAGGATTTCATGTAATATAATTATTTGTGTTATAACTGAAATCTTATTAAAAATCGATGATATTTTCAATTTAACTTTTATAATATCCCAATGTTTACTATCCTCATTTAACTAATACTTTAATAATATATTTTCCTTGAGACAATAAATTGTACCAGAATATAAATGTATTGAAGACTTATTGCTTTGAATAGAATTAATTTATGTAAACTCTAATCTTGAGTTTTAATAATGAAAATTTGAAATTCTAACCAAATTAAAAATACACTGCTCAAAACAGTTAAAGGATATTGAAAGTGTGGTTTGATCTGGTCATTGGAGAATTGATTGGTTGATTGATACATTATTGACAGACATTTAACAGAAAATTAGGTAAAAAAAAGTCCCTGTCCTCCACAAAATTCTTTCCAGTTCTTGGAAAGTTGTAGGCGTCCAGTGGAGTGATGGAAGTGGTAAGCGTCCAGCAACACGTCTACATAGATATGCTTTATTAGGTTCATATCCACTGGGCATTCCATTCGTATCATAATTTCTTTCAAAAGGATATCATATACCAAATAAACATGCCTTCAATTATGACCCATTAAGATGAAGTAATATCCATTTGCTGTAGCATAAGGGACCGCAATGCATCTGAGCATCTCATCCTTCTAACAGTGACTAGTCAGAGCTCCAGTTCGAATGATACAAAGATAGGTGAACTCGTCAATGGAGGTTCCAGCATAGACCATCACTCTCCCATTGAGAAAACTGATGCTTTCTTGCGTGAATGCAAGCTTGTTTCTAGTGCCACATTCACTTCAGATGAAAGTACGCCAATTATCAAGATGAAGAGAAAAACGAGATTCGTCTGAGGAAAATGTCATTCATTTCTCCTTTAGCTCACATGCTTTGTTACCCACTCGGTTGGCGCAATGATATCTTGCTGTGAACGGGATACACACTATTGGTCAAAGAGCATACAGTTCTATATCGTGATGGTAGTTTCGGACAGTCTGGTTGTCTCATATAAAGACCACGTTTGTGAAGGCTTCGACGTACAGTTGATCTGGACACCAATCTTCCGAAGTTTGTGGCATGGGAGTATCTGAGTTCAACTGGAGTTGCTATTCTGCTCTTTCGTATGGTAATGACAAATATCAGTCATCAGCACTCGTGATAGCACGTGGCCATCCTTTGCTAAATTTCGTGGGTGCTAAATCCATGTTAAGAAATTCTTACCAAAGTCTTTGAAGGACAGACAGACTCACATTCAGCCATCTAGCTACTGTCTGACTTTGTCCTGTCTCTAGTCTGTCTATAGATTGTCATCGAAATTGTTTGATCAAATGATGCCTAGAGGCCATTGATACAATTTCGCTATACCAGATTTCTAATATCAGACAAGCAAAGACTATTTCCGCCTTCCTCTAAAGCATCCATTTTTATGCTCCCTCACAAATGACGCATTCCAACAGCAGCTCTTTTTACTTACTAACATATTCAAATTTCATTGAGATTGGTTTAATTTTGGAAGAATTATCGCTATTTTTGTGATTTTTCCTAAATTTTTGATAACCAGTGTAGCACGAATAATCGAGCGAAAGTGTTGAAGAAGAGTGGCATTAATATTTTAATGTCTCCAATCCATTAACGTTAAATAACGATCTTCGTTGGTGTTGTTTCACTTCTGCAATCTTATCCTGATTTTCAGAATACATTTTCAATCACTAAAAACAGTTTCAAATACTGGAAATCATCACACTTTATGAAACTCCAACGGCTTCTGCCAATTCAGATTGATTTGGTCTCCTTCTTCCCCTTAATTGACTAACAACTCTCCAAATTTCAGATACGCATAATGGCTTCGTTGAAACATTGCACTCATCTAAATAGTGCGCTTACTGAATGTCGATCATTCTCCTTCGCTTTTTCTTACACATTAAGTTGAAACCCAAATCTCATTTTCTGCCCCTAATGCGTCGTCTGACATCAAATTCAACATTTGCAAACTAAGAAGTGTGAAAATGAGAAAAGTTTATGCATTGTGACTCCCTTATCCCATTTGATACAAAAATATTTCGCTTATATCTTTATTTTAAGTGACTTATAATATCATTTAATTGCTTACCCATGCAAATATTTTTAATGAAAAATATTTCACTTCTGCTTTAATAGACTAAGTGTTTCAGATAATAATCTTTATAGTTGCTTAAGAAATATTACTTTTAATTTTACTTACCACGATAATAATTCAACAACCAAAAAGAATAAATAAAATTACAAATTTTAAGAATTTTTTAATGTCACTCTGTAAAACAGGATTATATAGTGAGTTCAATACATACCATGCGGTTGATAGATTTTTTATTCTTCTGAATTATATTTTTTAAATTTAATATTTTTGACATGATGATGATGAGATGATAAAAAAATCAAAATTAAAAATATGCAAAAATTAGGCTATAATATCTACCAATTTATTTTGCCTTTGATTATATTTTAGGTTTTATTTAAAATAAGAAGATTTTAATATAATTAAATAATTTTTATTTAAATTATTTAGATAAAAACAATTCTTCTTTTTGAATTTTATTTACTGTATCAAAATTTATTTATTCAATTTTTTAAAAATAATTCCTTATAGGTAATATTAATTTTTTTTATGAAATATACAAATAGAAATAATAAAAAAACATTAATATATTCTCATTTGCCCTATATTTTATTTAAAATTTGTATGGAAGCTTAGAACATTGATAATTGTATATCATTGTTTCCGTTTATTTATGTCTGGTTATTTGAATGTTAAGCTTATATTTTTGCTTTTGTCGTATATTTTGAAAATGCAACAAAATAATGATGTTTTTTTAAAAAATATATCTATTTAAAAAACAACATTTTTCAGTTTTATTTTTCAGGATTTTAATCTTTGATCTATATGTAATTAGAACGAGTTTAAAATCCTAATACTTCGAAGTTATATTTCTAATTTTATGCTGTTTTATTTAGAATAATCATATTAATATCTGTTAGTAATTAGCTAGAATTTTTTAAAAATTTGTATTATTTTCGTCTGATCTAAATTATGTATATTTTCACGCAATCATATGTTTTTTTATGAAACAATTTTAGAAAGTAATTTTTTTCTTGTTTGCTACATTCGTGTTGTATTAAAGTATGATTACTATAATTGAAATTAATTTTGTTATAAATCATCATTTATATAAATCATATTGTAGAAATGCTGAAAAAAAAACAGTCATCATTTATATAATATTTCCTTTTCTAAGTATAAAGCTTTGTTGACATAATTTTATGAAAACGTTTATACTTTATATTTCTTTTTACGATTTCTGTGAATAATCGGAAATGTCTTCTTATCACGTGTTTATGTAATCAAATGAAAAGTGAGGAAAAGTACACAACAGTGAATCAGAGTATTTTTTTTAAACCAAATGAAAATCAATTTTCGGGCTTTCCATCATTTCATATCGTGAAAGTATGATTCAAAGGATTTTTCCTCATTCATCTACTTGCATACTTTGGTTTCGATTCATCAAACTGAAAGATATCGTTATTGCCTTAAAAATTAAAATGATGCATAATAGAAATAGTCTGATTTGTCATACATAAAAATGCATCTCTGTGGAAATTTCATGAAGTCACGTATCACGTCATGCATCACAAATTAATGTGACGTCAAAAAGACTCAAACCCCATCTTAAATCGAGCTGGCGCCTGAATGGTTATTGATCACAATTTCGGCTATTATGGCTCGTGAGTTCTATACTTACCTCGGTTATGGAAATATATTATTATTTAAAATTTTCTTAAAACACAATATGCTGGACGAATTACGTCTCAAAAAAGTGATCGTACAACGACAACTGAAAGAAAGACAACATTTAATAGATAGCAAAATGGTCAAACATCAGAAAGGAAAGTTTCATATTTTTGATGTTCAATTCATATTCATGGGAAGAAATCAAACGATTTAATTCAATTATGCTGACAGTTCAGACTTCACACAGATACACAGAAAGATCCTAGAGGAATAAGTTTAGTATTAAAGTCCTAGAGGAGAACTGATATTGATCGAGAGAGTTGCATTAATTGTTGAAAGGAAAACCAAAGTGTAGCATGAGACAATTCCTTAATATCAATCTAAATGAAGATTTTATTTATGTCACCACCTTCAAAAAGCTGCATGTAGCCATAATAGCCTGGTGAAAAAATGGCATTCTTACATCCAAAATGTAATGAGTTTGATACCTGACCAAAGTGAACTCAACGAAACAATAATATGTTATTGTATTAGATTTTGATCATTTGCTAATATCATCATGTGTAAGAGTTTCGAAGCAACACTCGTCTAAGATATACAAATTTGAGAACTCTTATTGTTAGTTTAAAATTTTGATTCGCGTTATTGTAGTATCTTGAATCATCAATTATGGTATCTTGATAAAGCCTCATTCTTCGTCACCAAGTACTTAAGTCAATGATATATGCTGAGATTTGCACGATATTTATTTTCAATGTTTCTATTATTCCAAACATCATTGTTTTTAATAAACTGAAATGAGAGTTGTATTAAATTATTTTATTATATGAAAAATATAAAACACAAGTGTTAAAGTAAATACAAAAAATTATAGATTGGAATATATAAATAAACATTTTACATTGATGCTGAGATCTCGGTAAGTAAACACGTCTATTTTGTGTCGTGAACAAAAAAAATAGATTCGATACCTGATGTTTTCATAGACTATCGTGCTGAGTGAGCCTATTCATATTAAATGTCCCTTTTTGCAAGTGAGGCCTAGGTTGAAAAGGAAGATTCTAGGCCTGTATTTCAAATTTACAAAATGGCTTTGCCTAGAGGTTTGAGTCAGCAGAATCAACTAGCCAAAAATGCACTGTACAAACGTAACTTACAATGTTTACGATTTAAAGCTTATGAATAATAATAGACAGTTAAATCAAGTTTGATTATCCGAACTTGACTAATATTCGATAAGATAATTATCACTTTCTGCATGTTCCAGAATCACAGCCACATTTGTTTTGGGTGGGGGAATATTTGGCACCTTAAATCAAATTCATCGCCAGAAAACGTGATGGCGGCATTACATTCCGATGTCAACACGCACCTCGGCGACTCCACAGTCCCTCGGAATCTAATTATTATCGCCAGAACATATTTATACGTCTGGAGAGCGCACTCGGCGTGTGTTCCTAAGACGAAGTTCATTGGCTCATCCGGATTTCATCTCCTAATTCGGTCATCGGGAGCCTGTCGCCAGCTATGCGTATGATGATGGATTATGGCATTGTATAATGTGATGGGGTTGTGTGTGCTGCAGCGCTTCGTTAATAAATCAGACTCTTGGAGGTGGAGAGAAGATAGTAGACAAAAGCCCCTTCATCACGCAATTGCTTACTTCACTAGAAACGGTTTCTATCCTCCCTCCTGAGGAGATCTCATTTGATTTATTAAATCACAAATTTTGCAAATTGATGATTTTTTTTAAATTTATAATGTTTTATATTTCTATGCATTTAAAATAAATTGAGAAATGTAATGAAAAAATATAATTTAATTATTAAAAGGATTTCTTTATATGGTAGTTTCAGACTTTTCTAATAATTACGTAGAAGTTGTATGAATTAAACAATTTCTAATTGCGTATTTTGATTGAACAGAACGATCTAGTTAAAAAATACACTTTCTTGATTATACTTACAAATAAATCTAATTCTTTGACATGAATGTTGTATGATAAATTCTCATCTATACTATTTAGGAAACATCTTTGAAAGTATCCTTACCGAATACAAAGGCTCTAGATGTCCTTAAAGTGATTTCTACATAGACTTAGGCTGTTACATTATTTTTAGTATTCAGATTTGATAAAATTAGTCCCCTTTGAACAACTTCATCCAAGCATTTGAAAAACTCTCTGGTCTGCAAGAAAATTTTAAAACAAAAGAAATTCAATAACATAAATTAGTTTGGAGAATTAACGCACAAACTCCAAAATTTAAAGTAGTTTTATTGCATATGTATGGCACATAAAATTTCAAGATTCTTACAAATTTGATTAAACATATTTTTTAAGGAAACGTATGCATAATTTATTTTTAAAATATCGTGGTTTACTAGCAATGAAAGCGCTCATGTAAAATCATTGCGTTTTAATTGACTTTGAATTGAAAAAAATGTAAATTTTAATCAGTTTAAATATATATATATATATATATATATATATATATATATATATATTTACAATAGTGAAATTTGTAAGCATAATTAAAATTTCATTCCCCAAAGAACATTCATAAGCAGTTTATATTATAATTCTCTTTAGTTTCTTTTATCACGTTATTCAGTGCATGTTGAACTAAGACAATATTTGTTGAAAGTTTGTGCAAATAATATATTTGCACTATTTCAGTACAGTGAATAAGTATCAAAATAAAGAAATCCAAAATAAATGTGTTTTGTTTTGAATTTATTTGCTATAACTTGAGAGTTCACGAAATTACTTTCTTGTAACTGCAATAGCTATGAGATTCAAGTCAAATGAATTTTGTTTTCATCATTTTTGGTATAGCATGAAATTAAGTAAAGATTTGTTCATATAAAAATAATGATGGTTAGAAAACTTACGAATATATATGTGTGTGAATTCCTTATATAAATACAATTTAAAAACAGTTAAATTAATGCTATTTTTGGGAACTATGCATCAAAGTTAATATAATTAAATTGAAATTATATAAATATCACTAAAACTGAATACCAATACTGTAACTATTGACTGTTTAAAATTGTTGATTAGTCAACAGTAGGAAAATAATAATCATAAATAAAGAAAATTGGGTGCTGTTTTACGTCACTAAGAAAATCTATAAATATTGAAAAAAATTACATTTTCTTATTTTATTTATCGTTATTTCACTTGATCTTTTTTCTTCCTCCAATGATACTGTTATCTAATGATGTATAAAGCATAAAATTGAGTACTAAATTTGATCATAAAAGTATAAAATAATTGTTCAATAAAGCGCATTATCTGTTCATTCACGCAAGTAATCTCTTTTAACATTTCTTTTATTTTACTTTAAAGAAATGCAAGAATTTTTTTCAATTCCTTATATATGCTGTTTTTACATATTTTGTTCAATTATTCATTTAACAATAAAGTAATTTTTATTTAACCACTTAAGTTTAAATACATATTTTTTAAAGTTGTAGTGGGTGATATTAGATGTTAATAGTTTTTTGAAGTATTAACTCATAAATTAAATTTAATTAAAATTTTAGTTTTATATATGAGAAAAATACACTTTGGTGTAGTGGCGTCATCTGTTGGCGTCAACAATTACTATCTCTTTCTTTATACTTCTTACATTCTAAATTTATTTATTCTTCTTATTTTGTAAATGAATTTATTACTTCTTTTGAAAATTCAATTTTGTGGTTTTCAAATAAATTAGAGAGAGACATCGAAAGTGTGTAAGAGAATTAGAGAAAATTTTTCTAATCAAAAAATTTTTCTAATAGAGTCCATTAGAAAGCAATTTTCGATTCGATTATGAAAGGAATTTTTTTAATACTTAGAAAGTCTTTTAATATTTACAAAATATCTGAAACGCACTCAGAGCTTAAGTAATTTATTTTTAACATTTCAAAAACCATTTTTAATTTTATGATAGTATAAAAAAGTGTTATACACGCAATATATATATGTATATATAATATAATATAAATCAATAAACACAATGTATAGAAAAAGCAATTACAATATTAATCAATCAATAAATAAATGTTATAAGCAATCATACCAGCGCAAAAGCAGCTATTGTTTGAAATACCTATATAAATTAAGTAAAATGTATTTAATTGATAAATATAGAACAAAAAAGAAACTATACAATTTAATATTAAGTAAAACTATATAATATAGTACAAATAAGGAAAAAGCATAGGGACAACGTCTTCATCAGAAGGGAGATGGTCAGCTATGCAAAACAGACACCCTTTTCTGACTAACACGAAAGACAAAGGTCTAAAAATATTCTTGTTATTCCCCCGAAGAGTGTCTCTATAAGAAGAAAATACAACTATATCAAAATTGAAATAAATGGAAAAGTAATACAATTAAAAATAAGCAAAACAATACATAAGTAAAGCAATACAAGAAATATATCAAATACAGAAGAATATATATTAAATACAGAAGAATATGGTTGCCAAAAGTAATAAGAAAAAATATTTTACAAGTTAAATCAAGAAGTTAAATTTTAAAGTAGATTAATAATCAAAGTGAAAGTAGGTGTTTTCGGGATTCTTATAAGAACTTCAATGCTTGGGTGGCCTTTCTATAGTTATGAAAATTATGCATTACTTCAATCTTATAAACAATTCCTTACTTCCTTCATATTTTAAAATAAAATCAATAGGAATATCATTATTTTTAAGTTAATTAATTAAGCGATTAACTTGTTTTTTGATAAATTTTAGATTATTGCAAATATGATATATGCGTTTTAATTCATTAAGTACTACATTTCTGTAAATTTTTAAAGAAATGTTTGTTTTATCGAAAATATCTATAAAAGAAGTTGAATTTTCAATGTTCATAAAAAAATATAAGAATTCACTAACTATTGTAAGAATAGTTGGTTTTAATTAGGGAAAGCTCTTTAGGATAAATTGATTTGGAAATATCACTAAAATCTAAATTATATAAAATAATAAAATCGTCAATATATCTAAAAGCAAAAGGATATGGAAAAAAAACTTTTTTCAAAATAATGTAAAAATAAATTAGCAAGTGTTCTTGGAAAATTTGAGCCTTGTGGAATACCGCAATTTTGTATGAAAATATTTTCACCGTTAAAAATAAAGTTATTATGTATACAAAGTTTGATCAAATTGTTCCAGTAATCAATATCCAACAAGTCCCTATAATCCTGATAATAAAAATACAGAACATCACTCAATTTGTCAAAAGGTATACTTGCTGAAAGATCTTTGAAGTTAAATGAATTAATATTAAAAATAAAATTGTTTGACAGAAAGTCCAAAATCGGTCTATTATTATCAATTATCCAAGTAGCTTTAGATTTAATAATTTGTTCTAGAATTATTTTAAGAAATTTAGCAAAGATAAACCTTGGTTTATTCATATAAAAATTAGTGCCGCAAATGATGAATCTGAATTAAATAGGAAACTTATGAAATTTAGGTACGACTGTTAAATAAGGAAATTGTAATTTATAATTATTTTTTATTAAGAAGTTTATAAAAACTCAAAATTTTTTTTATTTATGATGTGTTCTGTAGAATTCAAAGGTTTGTAGGTGTTACAATTTAAAGTTTCTTTGTCAACTAAATCTAAATAAATTTTTTTACAAAAAATGCATAGTTATTAAAAGCTTTATCAATAGGAGAAATAATTAAGTTTTCAAGTATAAGCTTATATGAACATAGGAATATGTTTACCATTCTCCAGCTAACAGCATAGGAGTTTATTTTTAAATATATATATTAAGTTTGAAATATATTTAATTTATAAAGCTAATAGAGTAAGCAAAAAAATGTTTTTTAGCTTGGATTTTTCAAGCTCATGAATGAGTAGAATGATTGAGTATGACGAATCAAATTCACAAATGAGTTGAAAACTTTATGAATAAAGCTCATGAATAAGATTGAAATTTTATTAACATTCAGGCTCATGAACAAGGTTCATATTTTGTAAAGATAAGAAGCTCATGAATAAAGTTTTAGGAAGAATCAAACTCATGACTTCGATTGATTATTTTAAAAAATAAGTTAATGAATTAAGTGTTATAAAAATTAACTTTCTAATGAAGTTAATATTTTATTAAGAATTAAATTTTCTCATGAATGTAATTTCATGAAAAATCATGTTCTTGAAATAAGTTCATATTTTAAACTCTCATAATGTTGATAATATTTTAAAAACACTTACGAATGAGGTCAATAATTTATGAAGAACCATGCTCATGAATAAGATTCAAATTTTAAGAAGAATCAGACTTATTTAGTTGATACTTTAAGAAGAATGAAGCTAAGAAATAAAATTTTATGAAAAATCAATCTTACAATATGATTTGATTTTTTATGAGGATCAAAATAATGAACGAGCTATATATTTTATGAAGAATTAAGCTTGAATGACGAATTACCCAAGCTTAGGAAATTTACGTGTCCGCTCCATTTTCTACAGTTTAAAAACAATATTTGATGATTTTCTAGAGAAGTAGCCCTACTGACTTTAGCAACAATCCATCATTGCTCATGAGAAATTGAAACAGTTCCTGACAGGTAAAAGAGAAAAAAATGAAACTGTATCGCAATTTATTCTATTTCTTTTTTGTTCTAAGCTGCAATGTGAACTCATCAGCTGTTTAAAAAAATTTTGCCCATTTTATAGCATTGAATTAAATCTACTGAGTCAAAATCCCTTTAAAATTTTTTACTGTTTTCAATGATAAATTGCATTTTTTAGCAAAAAATGTTGAATTTTACGAAATGTGAACTATGGATTGGAACTTTGGTGAAAATCATAGTAAATATGAGAATTTTTTGTTCAATGATTTAAGATGATTTTTTTTTTACATTTGATTTGTGTTTATAGCACAGCTTGAATGAATCATTTACTCATAGTAAAATTTCTATTTAACAATCTAATTTAAGTGACTTTAAAAGTTCTTTTTCTCTATATTTGATAACTTTGTTCTAAATATTTCTTTACTTCTTTTAATTAATAAAAGATGGTTTTAAAAAGAATAAAAAGTATGGAAATCAATGTAGGTAAGTAATTAATCGAAATACTAAACGTAAAAGTAAATATAGATATATATTTAATCAATGTATTGAATGTAGAAATGCGAATATTTAATGCACAATTAATACTACACAGAAATCGTTTAGTTATTCAGTATTTGATTTCTGTAGCATAAGAGACTTAATACGTTTTATTTAAGCAAATTATAACTAGTTCAAAATTTCAAGTATATATTTGACAATTAAAACTAATTTTTACAAATATAAAGTTATCTTATATTTGAAATACAGAATAAAAAATAAGAGATAAATTTAATCATAATAGTTCGCGACAGTGTTTTTATAAATCTAATGTGGTTATATAACATTGTAATACAAATGGGAAATTCTAACTTTTCATCCATTAATATTTAAATTCTTAAATTATTATATTTCAAACAAGTTTTTTTAAAAAGTAATTAAATTTAAAGGAAGTTATAGTTAAAGACTAGTGTTAAATGAGACAAATTTCAGAATGTTTTTATAGGAAAGAAAAGTATAAATTTTAGAGATTGATTTTCTTAATCACAATCTCTAAAATTTATATATTTAATTTATTTTTTTGTTTCGAAAAAAAAGTTTCTTTAGTAGATTAAAATAAGAAATAATTATACAATGAAAATTCATCCTTAAAAAAATGTTTTTTAAATTATGTGTTAAGAATTTATAACTACCTGTAGGTTGTCTTAGACTATTCTGCATTTAAATAAAAAATAAAAAAAATCTAGAAGTTACGTCATAAAATTTCAAACAATAAAAGAGTTTCACTGGCAACGCTTCTTCCGAATATGTCCTGTTGTTGTTGTTAATGACACTTGGCAACACCAAGCCCACCCGTCACAGAGACTAGGCGAATGAAAGTCAGAGAGGGAGCGTCTTCCGTTTTTTTTTTTAATAGAGCTACCCCATTTGAAGATGGAAGTACGACTTTTGGCTCATAGATGGCAGCACCACCTGAATCTTCCAATTTAGAGATTGAAGCTAGTGAAGCCCAAAACCTGGCTCCAACCACCCCCAGAGGTATTAATTTGTAATGGGAACATGGAGGACATTGCGACCCGACGGATTTAACGTGCCCCAGTCGCCATTAGTGAACACGACGGATCTTCGGCTGAGCCAGGATTCGAACTCACCACCGTTTGTTAACGAGAACGATGCCCTAACCAACCAAGCCACCGCGTACTTGAATATGTCCTAAATATGCTTGATTGGAGGTATGTGAGGAGGTAGCTA
Organism: Latrodectus geometricus; assembly: GCA_026290005.1. Lineage (NCBI taxonomy): Eukaryota > Metazoa > Arthropoda > Arachnida > Araneae > Theridiidae > Latrodectus > Latrodectus geometricus. Next base: position 13,099 of record JAPDSC010002022.1, read on the forward strand.
CATGCTGTAGGCAATTTCATGTTCTGAGTTGTTTCAACTTTAAGTTTATTTTCAATAAGATGAGTTGCATGAGGTATGACATTATCATACATTAAAAGATACGAAACACACATGGAAGATACGAAACCATATACATTAAAAAATACGAAACACATATATACACATATGGATAGTATACACTGTTATCAAGGGTGAGATTATACATTCATTTGCAATAGGTCTCAATATTTCAACTACATACCTTTGGTTTGTCAATTTGCTATTTCAAATGATATACAAGTTCGTATGCCCACCTATGTTGACTTTAATTCCTGTCACTTTTCACGTTTTTTGTAATGTAACCTTTCTATTGACGACATTAGTGTGACGTCATATCCACAACTGTTTCCAAACAAATACAATGTAAACATTTGTTTAATATTGTATTTAAGAGTGCCTTCTTGACAAACTTGGAGATTTTTGTTTGGCTATCGATTTTATTGGTGATTTTTGTTGGCACAGAACAATAAATTGTTCTGTTGCAACCAGAATATGATTGGAATTTGCCCAGCTTGGTGATTAACTGTAACTACAATTTGGTGAGAATCAAATGTTAAGCAAACAAAAGGTTAAAAGTTTTAGCAAACACGTTATCCTTAAATAATGAATATCAATTTCAAAAATAACAATTTAAAAATCTATCACCGAAGTCTATGGAAGTTTCAATGATAAATGGCGCTTAACAGCAAATGTTTGGAAACAGTTGCTGGATATGACGTTACAACTAATGTCGTCTATTGTATGTGGGGTTTCTTACTGTATTAAACAATCATGTTATCATACTTGAATCGGGATTTATCAGTAGTTAATATTTGACTTAAATTATTTTGCCTTATTTTTAAGAAATTGACGAACCAATTATAGGATTTGTACAATTTCGATCTGCTTAAGGAGACTTTTATTATAAAAACATTCACCAAAGATTGTTGCTCCAAGATTTGATAGCATTAAATCAGTATGTTAAATGACGCAGCTATCTTCTATTATTTTTTTGATTATTACTAATAAATACGATACACTTTGTGTACATAATTTTTATTAATATTTTCATCAAAAGGCTATTATGTGTCTATTAAAGTATGTAACTTAAAAACATATATATTTTATAGTTGACAACAGAAATTGTTGAAATGTAGTATTTTTTATTGTGGTAAATACTGATGAAAGGAAAAATTTTTTTTATTGATATCCATCAATTCTAGTAAATGAGAATTTATTCCTTTCATCGAACTGTATAATATATGTGTGACTTTTTGCAGTCATTTATATTATAAAATTTGATTATTCTAGCAATTATTTATGTTTCTTTAATGTTTACAAAATTGACGTGTAACATTTGGATTCAATTTGATATGACTGGATTCAAGAGACTAAAGAGGAATTTAGAAAATTAGGTGCAATAGAGAATGAAATTAATTTTATTATTATTTTATATTATATATTTAATTTAGAAAAGATGAAAAAAATGATATCTTAAATTACAAACACATACATTTTTTATATCGCAAATTATTTATTTGTCTTATTTATTTTTCTATAATGAGCATTTTTCTTGATTTCTTATATTTGTTTTTTAATTTGACACACTTTTGAAATCTACTATAGTTAAAAAAATAAAATTTTAAATAAATGATTCCTTACTGTATTATTTCGATTTATATTCATTGTTAGAAATACATGTATTTTTATGAAATTAATTTTTTAATAACGTATATTTTTATGAGTTAATATTAATGAATGCGAAGGATTTGAAAAAATTGATATTCAAAAGATTGTAGAGTTTATTATGAATTGTGTGTTTTAATTTGAGAAAAGTAATATAATTCTTTTATTTAATTTTTAATTTTCTAAGTTATCAATAAATAGCTAACAGAATAAAGAGATTTTGTAGATTTTTTCATTTGTGCTGCCATCTATTGTAATAATCTGCAAATAATTGTTCCTACAATAAATATCGAAAATTACTATTTATATTATGTTTTCATGTGTTTATTTTAATTATGTATTTTTTAAAAATAAAATCATTGTAAAAATTTTTATCTTAAATAATTTTTAATAATAAAAATTCTTTAATTACTGTCATAATTATCATAATTAATTATCAATTATTTATTTTATGTAAATTTATGGAGATACGATTTACGATAATTTCTATTAACACAATAATTCGTCTCATATCCAATTTTTACTCGCGAGAAACACATTTTAAGTAACAATAAAAATGCATAGTTAAATTGGTTATATTTATTTGTTTGACTGAACCAAAAACAGTAATAATTTATTATAAAATAAAAATTTTTTAATATTATTCCAGAATTATTTTTTTTTCAGATCAAATAAAAGTCATTTCCGCACTTATCTTACAAAATTTTTCATTTAAAGTTTTCATGAACCATCATGATTTTGTTTGTTAATTGAGGACTTTTAAACTGTTTTGTTTTACTTTTTATAAAATTTAAAAAGTGTTTTAAGTGTGATGCAAAATTTCCTTACAATCAAATTGTTGAATGGTATTTATATTGCATTCAACAATTTGATTGTAATGAAATTACTGAATACTGTAAATTTTATTATTTGTTTTTAATATGCTCTTCGTTTTAATATTTACACTATAATTATTCACATATAGTTTTAAGCTAGTTAAAGATTTAAGAAAATATCATGATGAATGTCTACGTATATTATTTATTTTATATAAATAAAATGGTTTCTTAAGCAAAATACAGTATGTTAGTTGAAATTTGTGAATAAAATTGAAATTTGGTGTTAATGAATGAACAATATTTTTATTTTCCTCTTGTATCCTCCACACACACCTGCATATATGTAAAATACGCACCTGTATTTTCTTGTATATAATCCACGGAATATGTACTGAAAAATTTTCGAATTTCGTTGTGTGTATTATATGGACCGCTGATAATCTGGTAAAAAAAACATTTTCCATGACAAAAAAGTTTTGAAAGTAATGCCAATTTATAAAACAAATAATAGGTGGCGCAATGACAGGGTCGACTTATTTCAGCTATAATCAGCTTTGTCCAATAACCGTTAAGAATAAATTCGAGATATTACAGTTTCTATTCGCTAACGTTATTTCGCATTTTGTCTTGACGTGAGCTCTTTTGTTTGAAAATATTTTTGTATCGTCATATGAAACAAAAACGTTCAAGTTACACAACAGCTTTTAAGTTAAAAACTATAAAGAAGACAAATAAAAATTGGTGACAAATATGTTAAAGTAAAGTGAAAAATAAAGCAGGCGCTGTACAAAAGAAAAAGAATTTCCAATGCGCAGTTTGAAAACTACCCATTTCTTTCATTTAATTATTAACGAAATTAATATATTTTATTTTTAAAATATTCCTATAACCTCATTTTAAAACTTATGAAAAACTATAAATTAATAAGTTTTACTAGAATTTTCTCTCGGAATTATCGCTCTTGACCGATCTCGTGCTTTCATCTCAGCTAATCGCATTTTGTGATGCAGTGGATTCAAACAGATCTTTTTCATAATTAAAAAAAAAAAAAATGTTTTTTTTGTACAATTCATTATAGTTTTTATTATACGGGTTATATTTATTTTACAAGAAACCCACATAATCAGCAGCATATATTTTCGATTATTCACCGAAAAATTTGATGCGAATTAAGTACAGGAAAATACGGTATATATATATATATATATATATATATATATATATATATATATATATTGAATATTTTTGTTGAGAGAAACTCTAATTATTTAAATTGACATTTTTCTCGTACATTTTAAAAGGCATCTTGTGAATGATTAAATAACAAGCAAATATCCCACATTATTTTTTACGAATAATATTTATGTTTAATCGGTAAATTTAAATCAAGAAATAATCTACTCCATAGCAATATTTTTTTTACAGGAATAAAAATCACTACTACAGGTAATTGTGAATAAGAGTTATTCCCTTAAACTTTAAAACTTTTGTTTTATTGCATAGTGCCGCCATCTACTGATCGAAATAAACATTACATGATTCATATATATGAACCATAGAAGCTTTTTAAAATAATTGTTAATTTTATCTGCTGTTAGCTTATTTTCATACAAAATATATTCCTTTTAATCGTACAATTAACCCTTCTTTGCATGATTTTTTCTTTTTTTTTTTAAAAAAAAACAGCGGAATGACAAGTTGTAGGCCTGGTAATTGACAGTGACGTTTGCTATTTTTTGACAACTGCATTTTTTTGTACGCAATAGTCGCTTAAAAAGTTGCCAGCAACAACAAATTTACAGTACATGGGTTTTGAGTACCTTTTTTTGTTGACTAAATATTATGATGGAAATTTCCATCATCATGCAAAGAAGGGTTAACGAAGGTTTTTATTATACATATAGTGCTTGAGAATTCTGTTCCAAATGCATTCCTCTTATTTTTCAATAAATCTAATTTTTATTTCCTCAAAATTTAATGCAAATTTTTATTTCTTGCGTATTAAGACTTTCTAAAAAAATATTTTTTTTTTAATTATTTGGCCTTAAAAATGAATTAAAGTTAAATATCATATTAATTTGTAAAGGGATAGAAATTTTTTTTTTCATAAACATAAGATAATTTTATTCTTCATATATTTAAAATGTCTATGGCTCAGAGTATACCATATTTTCAACAATTTCTTTGATTTGAAATGGTAATTCTATAACTAAAAACTCACTTAAGCATGTTATATTATCTCATTTCACGGCTTTATGCATGAGCAATACATTAGGGAAATCATTATCTTAGAAAGACCCATTTAATATAGATTCATCATAAAAGCAGTGACTAATCAGCATTGACTAAGAATAGTTGAACTCCGAAAGAGCTTTATTGCCACTAATAGTTTATAAATTGAGAGTTTTTTTACTACCATTTTGAGAAAGAAAGCTCTATACTTTTATGGCAAGTATCATGGTCATGGATGTCATTGCAAAGATTTGGATGATGAAATTTTGCTATTCCTAAATTAAAGCAGGTGGTTGCTATAAATGGAAAAGAATAGAAATTTTCTGATTTCTTATAATCAGTTAATAACAAGAATCCGGTTAGGCTAGAAAGTAGACTTCTTTATTTTCAAATATAAGCCATCATGTGTATGAGATATTTCTCTACATTTGTGCGTGTTTCTGCAACTAAAGCGATTGCTTTCTGTTATTTTGCGTAATAGGACGGTAACAATCGAAAGGGACAACCTAAACCTTTTATTTTTTTGAGAAGATCAGAATGAGAAACTATCAGTTTTGAATGCACTATTTTAATTGTATTAAATGAAAAACACATTAGTGAACACGTTTATAGGAACCCATTTATAGGGCGGGTCACATTCATCCATCATCTGAGGAAACTACAAGAAACACTGAGAGGAAAAGAGAAAGTGCATCCATGCCAGAGACGGGATTCGAATCCAGGTCCTCCCCATTCGTAGTCAGGTACTTTAACCACCAGACAGGGTGGGCGGCAGCATTATAAATATAATACTATTTATTAAAGGAACCAAAGCCTCACCTGATTTCTCTGAATTATCAGAAAAAGAACAATTAGTTTAATTCAGTTTAATTTAGTTTAAGTTTAAATTAAAGATTAATAGATAAATTAATTCACACACACACATATATATATATATATAATTTATAAAAATATAAACAGAACATTTATGATGTTCATGAGTAAGAACTGAAGGATTATTACAACATTTAAGATGTTTTATTGATAGCATCATTCTGCATGGATTCTTGATCAAAATATAGGGAACATTAAAAGATTGATTTTTATAAGCAATTTTAAGAGTTTGTAGAAACATCTGAAGGTTATTATAAATTAATATATCTTTCACGCACGTCATTCGAATCAAATATGCTATCAATGACAATTATAAAATCGATTTTATAAACGTAATGGCCACGAAAGGATAGCGTCAGCAATAACATGGAAATTAATTTCAAGTAACATAGAAATCAATTTATTGATCTCCATATTACTAAATTTTCCTTTTACTTCAGAATACCAACGAATAAATTAGAACACTGATATTATTTGAAATTAAACTTTAATTAACATATTTCAGTTGTGCAATTAATTTTCATTTTGAAATCTAAAATTAATTTCTTTTTGTGATTTTTAAACACACAGAATCGAAGTTGCATTTCAAAATTTTAGGCTCAACCTGGTGTTATTAATTATGTACATGAATAATTACTACTGATGTAATTATAATTTTGATTGAAAAACAATTATTTTCTTATTATTTAATTAGTGCAGTATTAAAAAAGATTTTCATTTAACTTTTTTATACTGCAATAATTAATATTTTTGATTCTTTGATAAATTTTGTTTCGAAATTACTTTAATTTTTCGTTTTTCTGTACGTGAA
>JAPDSC010002030.1:0-11454 GCA_026290005.1 Latrodectus geometricus
ACAAGTACAAATATTTGCAAACATAAAGTGTTAATTAAATGTTAGTCTAGATCAGAATAATTATTGACTTAAATTACGTCATTCCCCACAAAACTCAGAAGAGGAATTATGTGAATACTGATTATCGGGTTACTGAATGACGATTATCGCATAGCTGGATTATCTAATAACTTACCCAGTAACACTGCCCTGTGAGGGAGCTCTTCCAGTTGTGTCCCGGCGGGCAAAACAGCATTTGCTGCTGCTCAGGCCTTGAAGCTGTTGTGGATTCTGGTGCGGAGGCACAAATGACGTACGCTTGATCCGCGCACTCCTTCTGATAGAGGCGAGCTTCAAGTAGGTTTGTGAAGCTGAACGAGACAGTGATACAGCTCCCATTGCCTATGAGGACGCAAATAATTGCCATTCAACATTAATATGTAAAAATAATCTCCTTTGTCGTAATCATGTGAAAAATAAAATGTAAAATTATTAAAAGAATACATGCTTTCAATTCGCAATAAGCCTTATATTAATTTCAATAATAAAACAATTATTAAAAAATTATTCATCTATTAATAAAAATATAAGATCTATATGAACACTTTTTAGAAGATAAAAACCAACAATTGAAAAAATAGACAGTTTATTTCTATAAAAATATAAGTTTCCTATCAATTCAGTTAAATATATCACCTGTAATCAATTAACAATCATCATAACTTTTAATATTTCTGCTAAGAGAAATATAAACAAATTGAGTTTCTATACTCGCAAATGTATATATAAATATATTTAATGACTATGGTTTTCACTTGTACTTCTGTAAAAATTCTGCCTCGTAATTATGTCAAATTATTTACAAAAATTCTTCCCAAAAGACAAGAAATGGTGGATAATCAAAAGATTCCTTAATTATTCGCAGCTTATTGTCAAAAGAATATTGTTCTTAATATAGCAATGTAGTCAACGACTCTAAATGAATAGTTTTTTAAATTGATTTTGAACTTTATAGAATAGCTCATAATGTTGCTGTTGTTACTTAGGACATTTGTCGGAGCCGCCCGTCTGAGACTGAGCGAATGAAGTTAGAAAGAGCGCCTTCCGTTTTTGAACAGAACGCCCTCCCTACGAGGGTGGAAGTACTACTTTTGGCTCATAGAGGGCAACATCATCTGGTCTTCAAATTAGAGATAGAAAGGCAAGGAAGACCCAAGGCCTACCGCTCCCTGAGGTATTACTATAGAATGAGAACATGGTGGATATCATGACCACGACATATTTTACGTGGCCCAATCGCTGTTAGTGAACACGACGGTTTTTAGTCAGCAGGGAATCGAAACAACAACCTTGTGATTGCGAGACTGGTGCTCTAACCATCTAAGCTACCACGCCCCTAGATGGCCCTATTTTCAACAACAACATTAAGCTAAAGGTTTTCAATCTCATCAGTTATAATATTTAAAGGTTAATCAATAATAAATCATTTTTTTATATATCTTGATTTTCCCAAGCTGGATCTCTAAGCGTTTATGTAAATCTTCACGACTGAATTTTTTAACTTTTTTCACTCTGATAAACTTTTTACCCGTCACATTCGTAAGCTTGTTTTTGCTTCAAATACTCTTCAAACAGCTATTTTGTTTCATACTCTTATTATATCTAAACCATAAATAGGGAGCAATCTTTTTCTTAATAACATAAAATTATTATCAGCTCTTGTAAAATGGTATTCTAGGTAGAGTGACTAATTATATTCTATTGCTTGGAAAGTATTCTAGCTTGGTTTGATTTAAATGAAGCTTTTTGAGTTTCTGAGATTGCGTAGTTCATTTTATCAGTTTTTGAGAAAATAGTTAAGGAAACTATTTTCTCAAAAACTGCCAAAGTTCCTCTTTCATTTACTTATTACTTATATTTTATTTTTTCTTTTCATTAAATGTTAAAAATGTTTATTGAATAAAACATAAATCTAATTCAAAAGGACTTTAATTTCTGCCATTTATTTTAAGTATATTATGTATATTGATCTTCAAATTACTCAATAGTAATGTGTTTTTTTTTTTTTTTTTTAATGAAATACTTTATTTTTAGTATACCAGTAAATACCATCAAGCTTTAGGCACTTATTTTGATCTCCAATAAATGTTGAAAAATCATTTTATCAATATTTATTTTATCTTATATTTGCTTATATGAAGCAAATGATTTTTCAGTAAATTAAAAGCAACTTGTACAATAAATTTTCAACGAAAAAAATGACAAAAAATTAAGAGACAGCAAATTATATATTTTTATTTTATGTAAATTTAAAAAGCAACTTAACTTTTTTGCATTTGAAATATTCATAAAGCTTCCTACTCTTTTAGAGGAGCTATGACTCATTTTCCGTAAAATCAGAAAAGATTTGGAAGTACATCCGATATATTCTATGCAAAAATATGTAAAGATTTGAAAATACTTTACTTATTTATACATAAGTTTTCTTCTTTGATAGATGTAGGCAAAATTTCCCAGGTCATAGAGTCAGTTAAGCTAGCTAACTGATGCAGTTGTAAGTTTCCTTTATATATATTGCTATTACGGGAGAGATTTGCACTCATACCCCAAGGGAGAACATCTAAACACTCCCCTCTACAGAAGTGCATGCATAAAGCAGAAGCACCACATCCCTCTCCTGCTGCTCAACAGTGGCAGGGATCGAACCAGGGATCCTTATAATGCGCTCTTAGGTATCATGATAAGCCCAAAGGCAAATTATTTGTATTTCTGAAGGACTAAAAGCAGTTATAAGGCACTTGAACAACTGCCTTGTATTTACTTGAGGATTTTTCATAAATTGTGTGGTGCTTTCATGTATTACAAGGGAAGAACTCGGAAAAATCCATCTGAAATTTTGTTACAGATAAAAAGGCAATAATATCAAAGTTCATGACTGATTTTCGAACTTCTACCTCAAATTTATAAATGGATTCTCTGAAACTCTCTGAAGAATTTTCTGATTGGATTTAAATTAAAGCTTGCGCTATAAATTTGACAAAGAGCGTGTTCTAATGAAGAGCATAAAACAGGTACACTCAAAGAAAGGGAATCCAAAAGTCAACATCAAAATATTACTTTATATTAGTTACGGGGTAACGGAGCATAATCTCTACTTACGAAACACACATTCATTAGACAAAATTTGAATGGGGACGGTTTTATGACATACACACTTGCCATTTTAACGGCATTTCAATTTCAATCTAAAAATGGAAAAAGCAAGTCATAAACCTTTTATAATAAAAGTAGTAAATGTATATTAATTTATGTATGCTCAAGTGTATATTAATTTGTGTTCAAGTGTACATTAATTTATTTTAAAAGGTTGCATTTGTTCTTGTAAAAATATTTCTAAATTTTTTATTTAATATTATGAGCAAAGAAAAGATCTGTATATTTGTCTATAACTCATTTGTTTAAATGAAATCAGCCCACCTTGAACCAGTGATAGATTTCTTTATTCTTTTTTGCCTGTTTTCTATTGTATTTATTTATGGAACTATTTTTTTTTACTTTATACCATAAAATATTTTTCAAAAGCATTAAAGGAATAATAAGACCACTATTTTCTGTTAAATTTAAGATTGAGTTGTGAGGCACGTTTCCAGATGAAATCTATTCTTCCAATTTGACGCAGCTGTCTAACAGCCTAAAAATCTCTTTTAAGCATCTAAGATGCTCTTGAGTTCACTAGAAAGATGTTCACGTATCGCAAGGGAGAAGAAGACTCCCAACAATTAGTAGGATGAAAGTGCGGGGGGGGGTAGGACAGAAATGCAGGAATTGCTCAAAGAAACATACCTTCTATTTCGATGAATGTATTCCTACTACTTGGGCAAGATAGGACTTTTACCCTAATTGTGACGCTACATAGTGCCAAAATTCTGTAAAAAGGCCAAGTAATTATTCTAATAGCTTAAGACTCTTGTAAGGCATTTTAATGCCTATCGCATAATTTGGGAAGATTTTTCGTAAACTGTGAACCGTGTTCACTTGTCCCAAGAAAGAAAATCTGGAAATATCCCAAACCTTCAACCCGATAGACTTTCATGCAGGAAACAGAAGAGCAAAATCCATTTCCGATGTTCAAGATTGACTAGAAATGAGCTCGAGACTTTTCACTCTGAAGAGCAATGTCCTCAGTTTTTTCGGCATGATTCTTTTGGAATGACTGTAAATCAATTGAAATAGAGATCAATCTCAAAATCAATGGTAACAAGTGTAACAGCCTGAGATCACACTAAAGAGCAGTGTCCTACCATTAGACCATGGTGAGCCTTTAGACATGATTCTTTTGGAATGGCCGTAAATCAGTTGGAATAGAGATCTATCTCAAAATAAATGGTAATAAGTGAAACAGCCTAAAATCACATTACTTACGTACGGTTATAAAATAAAAAACTCGTAAATTTTATGGCTCTTCTTCTGATGGGACGCGAAGTAATGAGGCTGACTTGTCAACTGATATTTACCTTAAAATATTTCCGTCAGCAAATTCTCCTTGAATAATGCCAGATTATCTCCCAAGCCTTAAAGAGAAAAGGGCTTCTTCGGAAATTGTGAGTAATGATGTCTGAATGTGCTGAAGATTATCGAACTGAAATGTCTAATGCATGTTAAATCTTCTAATTTCCACGCTTATGGGAATGCAGAAAGGAGAGATGGGAATACCAAGTGTTAATGTCGCAATTTGCTTATCACAAATCGATTAGATGCTCGAAAAAGACTTCTGTGTCCAAAAATGAATAACTGAAAACCATTTGATCATCATCAAACCATTATTTTACATCTTAGCTGATGCGACGAGGTTGGAGTGGGCTAAATGGGATGGCAGTTAGTTTATCGTAACCAGAAAGTAGTAGGTACTATACCTGACTCTCCGAATAAGCATGTTGTGAAGCACGTAAAATAGTGCTCCTCACAATGTCTTTCCTCAGAAGTAGCGTAGAGTGGAAAGGAAAAGGACACCTCATGTGTCCACTTTGTCACTTCTAAAACTGCGAGATGATTGTGTTCCTTTCAAGTAAGCCGATATTGCTATCCGGAAACATATTGCCAGCCAACAAATATAATATGCATAAATATAAAAGTAGATGGTGTTATTCGCATCCAATTATCTATTGGAGAAAAATGGCATTACCTGAGATGAAGGGAAAGTGTTGCTCAAGCACTTCTCCGGACTCCCAGAGGACGCTGCTTCCGTTCCATGTGAGGGATGTCCAGTACTGCGTGTCGTCGTTCATCATCACTTTGTGCTCATGAAACGCCCTCAGCCCATCGCGCATTCTTACAGAAAAAGAACAAAGCATTCAATGAATAAAAATGTTAAATTTATTAAGCTTAAAGTGTATATAATTTATAAAACTTAATTATGTTTAAAATAAATGTAGAATTTTCAAGCTGACTTTAAATTAGAATAAAGTACTTACAGCAAACAACATAATGACAAATGTTTCGAAACTTTAAACATTTTACGAAATAAAAGACGTGTACACTGGCCTTCAAAAGTTAAGGGACAACAAGTTTTTTAAAGCTCACCATAAAAAAATGACAATAAAATGTATTTATGTAAATGATAAAAAGGAACTTATGTAAATTTATACAAAAACTGTAGCTACCACTTTTTTTAATAGAAAAGAACAAGAATGAGCAAATATCGGGCTTTCGTAATAACGAGTGTTGTCGGTTTTCAACTTTGTTAGCAGATTCATTGATAACAGTTGGTGTGATCCCTCGATGTCTGGGAGAAGCCGTTTGCCCGATTCATTAAGATGGCAGGTGTTTGGATAGATGAAAATGGGGAAGTCATAGACTGATGCTGTTAGACGCCTTTATGTGTCTCGCAGTGTATTCCACCGTCTCTGTTATAAAATATCAGACCGAAGCTTTTATATCCAGAAGGCATGTTCCAGGCCACTCACAATCTACAATATCTACGGAAAACCGTTCTATAGCTCTGTCGGGGTTTATGCTGCAACTTGTTGCAGACTATTTTGCAGATCAAAGAGAAGAATATCCCCTAGTGCGATGCACACAAAGACATTCTCCCCATGCACATCTCTACGCAAGGAGATCATTTGTATGTGTATCCCTCACTGTACGATACAGAAAGGCCTACTTTACTTGGGCAAGAGAACTGGACTTGGCAAAGATAGTTTTCTGTACTTCTTACAAACGAGACCAGATTCTGACAGGAGAGCGTTTCAACACGTACACTGATCTGGAGAGGACAAAGTACCATCAATCCAACACTGTGGAAAGACACAGTTACCGAGGCGATGGAATAACGGTTTGAACAGGGACTTCACTCAATGGGCAACTGACCCGCATGTGTTCCATAGATGAATTCTGATTGGTGTGAGATATCGGGATGCTATCCTTGATCCATGTATCCACCCATACTCTGATGCAATTGGTAATGGTTTCATTCTGATAGATGATGACGCGCGACTTCATAGAGCAGTAGTTGTTGAGGAATATCTTCAGGGCCCTAATTTGGAGTGCACAAATGGCCCGGTCAACTTCTAAATCTGAATCACATGTAACATCTGTGAGGATTGGTAAACAAGTTGGTGCCTTAGGTCCTCCTCTTTTGTAAGAAAACTCTAAAACAGCTTACATTGTCTCATCTTCGATTCTCATTTTGATAACGGACGACTGAATTGATGCATGGAAAGTCGATGGCGCCAATGCATTCGAACTTGGAGTGGGCTGACTCCTTATTAAAACTCCTTTTTGTTATGTTTCTATGACATTTTACCACATAAAATTGTGATTATTCTTTTTTTCCAACGAGATTACTTTTTTAAAAATAATTTATGCATATTTCTTATGCAAATTCTATATTGCAATCAATACATACTTGTTTTCACCACATCTCATCCAAATTTGGTGTAATTATATTCATTCATTCATTTGCAAATTAGGCGGTGTAATAAAAATAAAAATGTTTTGAAACCACAAAGTTTTGATTATCATAACTTGAAGTTCCGTAATTCGAGTAAATTTAAAATATTTAGGCAATTACAAATCCTGGTAGAAACAGGAGACAAGAAAGGAATCGTAATACACTAATCTCAAATTCAGAACACAAATTTTCTATGGAAATTACTTTACCCTAACTTACAATTTAATTTTCAATGAAATTTTAAACATAACAATCTTCGCTATTCTTTCTCTTTTTCTGTAACACATTTCCTAATATAGTTACTTTTATATATATCTAAATAATTTTTGTTTTTATTACCAAAAATATTTTCTCTGTTAAAATAAGATCATGCAGCTGCTTTAAAAAAAACTTATTGTGTCTTTCAGGTTAGCACTTGTGTTAATTATTTTTAATCTCTTGAAACAATGTTATTTTTTACAACTTCTAACAATAAATATAAATTTAAATAGATTTATGTAATAATATATTATGATGGGGTATACATAAAAGCCATTATTAACATTAAATTCGAATTATTTATATTTTCATAAATAATGTATTATTATAACAATAAATTTTACTTAATTATTACAAAATTACTAGAGCTCATTATAAAGTCATTTTCAGTTTATTTTAAAATAATCCATTCTTATAATACTTGTTTACCTTTATATAAATTAATTTTATAAATTTTTAATTTTCATGATTATACTGAAAAAGCAGAACGGTTTTTATTTTAAGTATTATAAGTTTCGAGTTAGTATTACTGTCATAAAGGGTAATGTCTTTTGATCTACATGTGTTAGTTAAAATTTAATCAAAATTTATATTCTTTATGTATATAATGTAATATGTATCCAGAACCAAATGTCTCTGTTATTGATGTGAGTAGAGCTCCGCAGCAAAAGTACATCATGACATAAGTAATTGTACAAAAGTACAAAATATCTGCGTTAAATATATTTTAAATTTATTACAAATACTATAATCAAAATTTCGAAATGGCTCAGCTTTTATTTTACGTTAGCTAAGTAAATGTAGTAAGTATTGTGAATTTGAGGAAAAACATAAATTATATAATGGTTGAGAATTGTGCAAGTGAAATAGAATCAGTGCTATTATTTTATCTAACAATGACTTTGCATCTCTGATAAACACTTTATAATTTATTTATGTATTATATAAGACAAGATATATCCACCCTGTCCAGTGGTCAGAGTGACCGATTACGGATAGGATGGTCTTGGGTTCGAAACCCGGTTCATGCATAGGTGTGCTTTCTCTTTCTCATCTGTCTTTGTTTTTTCCTTGTATGATTGGTTCCCTACCCTACAAAAAGGTACCTATATGGCATGAGTGTACTGAGAAGGTCGGACTCCACACCAAATTATGGTTCAGTTGGAAAAGTGGAGCAGCGCAACCCCGTAGTGCCAACTTGGTTAACACTCGACAAAAAAATATAACTAGATATAATAAAATGCATTGATAAAAAGAGTCCTTGCAAGATATGCATTTTGAATAATTAACCATCTCATGGATATTTTAAGCTGGGAATTAAGACGGCATTTTATGACCCAAATTACTTTCAATATCGAGTGGTTCCATACAATGCGATGTACTGGAAGCAGAACATACAGAAGGTTCGGTTATGACGGGCACTTTTAGAGCTCTATACTAACATGCTTGTAGCTCACATTGAAGAGGATAATTGGAAATAATTTTTCTTTATAATTAAACACACAGGCCATAGGTAGCCGTTTATAGGTAGGCAACCATTCACACAAGAAAAGGACAAAGGCAAGAGAGAAAGTACATCCCTGCCCAAACTGGGATTCGAACCCAGGATTTTCCTATTGGCAATCAAGTATGATGACAATTAGACAGAGTAGGCGGCTATATCCTGAAGCAAACAGAAGTTTTTCTAATTGGAAATTTTTCACTTCAGTCCAATATTTTATTTAGATCAGCATTCTCTCTTTGAAATCCTTGCATAAATCTTTCATTCGCTTCAAGAAATGCAGATTCTTCTATTTATAATAATATAAAAAAAACTTGTTTAAGTTTATTCCTACTTAGGTCAACAAAATATTATTTTAGTTATTTTTTTATTAAATTCTTCTTCTTTCTTATCCTCCAAAGTCTGACGGAATCAGACAAGATCTAGAATTCCGTTGACTCTTAAAAAGTCCAGCACAAGAAGGGGAGTTTCATAGAGGTCCTCCCTAGACTAGGCCTATATAATCCAAAATGCCTCGGGAACACCGCTCTTTGTGCAGGAATCGTACTTCTTTCTTCCCTCAAAAAACGAGAGGCACTTAATGTGCACTGGCGAGTCTTGTTAGTGCAGTTGAGGAACCTCTATCACAGTCGAGGGCAATTCCCGGTTTCCCCCCCCCATATACCAGTGGTGAGTTGGAGGAACCCTCCAATCCACCATAAGTTGTTCCTTTTTCCGAGAGTACAACTCCTGAAAGGTAAGGGTAGGTGGAGTTGGAATCGGTTGATTGCATCCCTTCCTTGCAAGTTTGTCTGCAAGCTCGTTCCTAAGGTGAAGAGATCCACTGTAAATGAATCTTGTGGTGCTGTGAAATCTGTTTTAACTTATTCAGGATTGAGATACTAGTCAGGTCACCAATCAGAAACCAATTGTGAAGATGTTGAAGTGAGCTACGGCTATCTTATAAAATCCAAAGTTCTCCATAATACTTCATTGATAGGATAGCCTCAAGCCCCTCATTAATTGCAATCAGCTTGCTTCTAAAAACTTGACAAAAGTCCGGGTGGCGTCGGCTGACTGATATTTTGTCATAAGGTCTCACTATATATATACCACTGCCTGCACGTTCAGTCATTTTGCTACCATCAGTAAAAATCTTAATAGCATTTTCGGAAACATTGGCTATGACTTCCAAAGCCAGCTGTTTGAGATGAACTGCCAAAAGCTCTTTTTTAGACACTGGGGAAAAGAAATTGAAATGAAAATGCACCCCAGTGAGTCCCTCTGAAGGATCCAGGCAACACTGCAATGAATGAGGCTCAACATTAGGGTTACGTAAATTCAGGGTTGCAACCTGACTAAAAGGACTGTTTTTCTTCAGTCTTTGTTGGCTTATCCAACTATTTAGGTAAGCTGCAGTTTTATTGCCATTACCATAACTAGATAGTTTGTTGAGGTATTTTATAAGAGCAGCATTTCTTCTAGTCTCAAGTGGCATCAGATCTGCCTCAAAAAGGACAATCTCCGAAGGGCAGCTACGTTTCAGCCCAGTAATTATACGGGCAGCACTCAGCTGGACTGTCTCTAGTTTCTTCATTCCCAAATTCCTACCAGCAATTTATTTAAGGATGTTTAATCTTTTCCTGCTTTTCAATATAAGGTGTTCAATGTGTTTGTTACTCAGGGTCTAAAATATATCCCAAGTATCTGGGCTGTTTCTCATAGGTAAGCAACTGATTTTCAAAAATTAATCTTGGTTGAAAATTATACAGATGCTTATTGATAGTGAAAAAGATTACAATAGATTTTTAAGTATTGAAACGTAGCTTTGGTTCTGAAGCTTAATGCGTCTCTAATGATTCGTTTAGTCTTTGTTCTCCAATGTCATCTGCAAACAGTCCAATTTTTACAAATGGTGCCTTTTTAATACCACTCAAGTACAAGGTGAAAAGTGTTGGGCTAAGGACAGAGCCCTGGGGATTGCCCTGACCAAGTAAATAAGTGCTTGAAAGAGTTCCATTAAATTTAACTCTAATTGATCTGTTTAGCAAGAAGTCCGAAATCCATGAAAGAGTGTTTCCTCTGATGTTAAAGGTATCATGAATAATCAATTTATTCTTCCATACTCTATCGAATGCCTTTGTAAGATCCAGGAGAGCAGCCACACTATGATGGGTTGGTTTGAGGTTCTGTGCATCTCTAATTGATTGACAGAAGTACAAAATCTGTTCAATAGTTGAATGGCCCCTTCTAAAACCGTACTGCTCCATAGGCATTAGTTGCTTGCTATCAAGATAGAAATGGATTCTCACCAAAATCATTTTTCCATCACCTTGCAAAATATACAAGTCAGGGCTATAGGTTTAAAGTCATCGGGGTTGCAGAATTTCTTTCCAGATTTCTTGATTGGGATAGCTGTTGCTTTTTTCCATTCAGATGGTAGTCTCCCTTTGTTCCAAGATAAATTTATGATATCAACAAATTTTTGTTTCCCCTCTTGGTCAAGGTTTTCAAGCATCTGACTATGTAGTCCATCTGGACCAGGAGATTTACAAAGATCCAGAAAGGGCATTGCCAGTAAAAAATTCTGCATGGTAAATGGCTTTGACAAGTAAGAGTCACCAAGGTCTGTACTATGACAGCAGTGAACGATGTTTCGGGTTTTTCTCAAAATTTTTCTATCTTCTTCTAAAACAATGAGGCTGCTGATTGGTTGATAGTGAGCTGCTAGACAATTAGCTGCAGCTTGATCATCTGGGAGAGCATTTCCAGATGTATCTCTGACTGA
>JAPDSC010002045.1:0-26401 GCA_026290005.1 Latrodectus geometricus
ATATATATATATATATATATATATATATATATATATATATATATTGGCAATTTTGGCCAAGATAAACTCAGTAATGGACCAATAAGGGACGTCAAGTTTTTTCAACTTACAACATACTAAGATTAGCCTAATAATAAACCTATAATAGATTCTAAGTTATCCCCAATATTAGGAAGGCCAAGATTAGCCTTTCTCGCCTTTCTCAGAAGAAATTGAGCAATCATCTAACAGGGGGAGGGATGTTGTGGTGTAAAACTCTTTTCTCTTCAACACTGCCTTGAACTTCGTTTGCTCATGCACGACACTCAGGTTAAAAGAATTTTGTTTGCTAGAAGAATTTATTGAACTACTTCGAATTAGAAGTACCTCTGTATTTTTCTTCTTTGTAATTTTATGATTCTATGTATAATCTTGTTAAGTTTAATTATAAATATTTTCGTAATTAATTTGAGTTGGTATTAATTTAAAAAATAATACTACAGAATTTTAGAAATAGATATAATTTGATTTACCTATCTGATAACTTATTCAAAAATTTTCTCTGGACACATCTGCAAAAAAAAAAATTAAAATAAAGAACATGTATTAATATTCTTTAATTGTTTAATTTACTTTTGTTTAATAATTGTTCACTTAACTTTCTTTATACTATGCAAACTTACATAATATATATGCATGCATGTATATTTATTTTTAATATGAAATAATGCTCTATATTAGATATCATTCATGTAATAAATATCTTTTAAATAATTAATTAGCTAGTAGCTTCGATTCAGACTCGCTCAAAATTTACCATATTGATTCATTAATAATATTTTTGACAGCTCCTACAATTGTGTAATGGAAAAATTTGATGGAAAAGTTGACGCAACAGGTATCAAACACATTAATATGTTACGTACTCCTATTAAATGCTAAAGGCAATAATATGTTGCATTAATAAATCAACTTTTTGTTAATATACAATTGGTGGGAGCAATATTTAATACTTAGTAAAGTTAACTAAAATAATATAATTTATCAAATACTAATATAGTTATAAAATTAATAGTCTTCTCTTAATTTTTTTTAAAAAACTTTGCTTGACTGATGTGCAAAATATGATAATTTCGATGTAAAAAGTATTTTTATATTCTTATCCACTTTAAGTGAAAAATATAAAAATAAAACATACACAAAAATATTTTTTAAAGACTGTTTTTACGAGATTTCAAATTTACTTTTCAACAAGAAATGCTTGGCTTCGTATACTTTGCTACAAGTTGTCTTTCATACTTGGTTCAACACTTACTTGACAAGTTATGTATTTAGAACTTTCTCTCATGAAGCATATTACATGTTATAGAAAGGCGATTGAAATCATCTAAAATTATTACTGTTTAATTCAGCAGGTGAAAATATTTTGAGGAAAATTTTGCACAAGGAGATCTTCTGAAAATGTTATCAATATATGCACCGCCAGATGGCAGCTTGCATGTAAGTCTAAAGTATTGATCAACATCTTTTAGAGTTCATCTCTTTGTAATGTTCAAAAAATCATTTTTGTCATTTTGAATCATAACCTGAAATAGATCATTCAGTCGTTCTGAAATTTTAATGATTTTTCAATATATTTTGCACATTTGCATTTCCTTATTTTGATGACAATTTGAAAATTCTTTCTTAATCTGCCAATTCTTCTTCTTCTTCTTTTTTTTGCTTTAGAGTTTTTATAATATTTTAGCATTTACCATTTAATAAAATTTGATAATTGTTATTTTTTTTTTTTAGCATTAAGTGTTTAAAGAAATTGAAAATGTATATGATAAAAGGTTTTTATTTTAAAATAATTTCTTTATATTGAATAAAATTGTATAAAAATAAAAAATAAAAAATATTTGATTTTCCTAAAAAATTGAAGTTAATATTTTTAAAATAAAGCCTATAAACCTTGTAGTTCAATATAATTGCTAAATTATTTGTTTTCATTCGGATCGTTATTATTTCTTGATTTGGGTAAGAATTTTTATAATATTGTGAAAAGTTAACATAAGTCCTGCAAAAATAACTGTTATATTGGGTACTTTAATTTTTTAAACATTGTTTATTATAATATAATGATCAATCAGAATTTTTCACGTCAGTTAAGAATAATTTAAAATACAATGATTTAATGGCAATTTTAAAGCAATAAATAAATAATAATAATTACAAACTCACAAAGTAAAACTAAAAATAACATCGTTCAAATTTATTTCAAAACAAAATTTTATTTAGAATTATTCACGAATAATTGAAAGTGGCGTAAAAGGTAATCTTTATTCCCAAATTAGATGCTAATTAAAATTTTTTCATATATTTTAATCTCGTGCCAGATCTAGCCTTTTCTAATTTCTTTTGAAGATTTCGTGAGATCAATACAATTATAGTGATTCCAATTATTTATATGGACCAGTGAATTTTGTTAAGTGATAAGGTGCAATTGTCTAATAAGAGTGATATCAATCATATGTCTGAAAGGTAAAAGGTTGGATACCCGACACATCTAAAAGGCTTAATTGTGTGTTTATGCAAGCTAAAATTTCATTGGTCTTAATTTTCCTCTAATAGAGAAATATTGACATTTAAAAGAAAGTTCTCAACGTCAGCTCTGATCTTTGGGCTTTACTGTATTTTAAATTTATGAGGTTGATAAATATACTAAACGGTTTCAAAATTGGCAGAAATATTAAATATATATCAGGTAAATACAGCAATAAAATAAAGAAATTTTACGTAGCTGAGTAAAAATGTCGAGAGTTTTATTACATGCTATAAAATCGTGCATTCGAAATGTAATTTTCTTTATTAGTTCGCGTTCTGAAAAGAACACTGGATACTTGATTGAAAACAATATGAGTTTCCTTGCTTCTTCATTCAAAAGTTGCGACTATTTCATTTTTCAGCGAGCATGTTTTAGGTAACGTAAATATCTTAAAACTTTATCTTTTTTAATGAAAATTTTATTTATTTTTTCAAATAATTTTATTTGTAATAAATAATATTTAAAATTTAAGTTCGTGAAAATAATTATTGAAAATATTTTCATTTCTGTGATTTAGAAGTTTTTCTTTGTTGCCAATTAATTCTTTATAAAACTCAAATTTTGTTTTTCAAAGCAAAATTTTATTTAAAAATTAAGAATTAAAAAAAAACAAAAACAAATGTCCAGTATATATATAAATTAGGCACTTAAGTTATTTACTCCCCAGCTTGGTGTACTGCAGACAAAACCACAATCAAATCCCTCAATACTTTCCAAAATAAAATGCTGCGCAGCCTTCTCGGAGCACCTTATTACCTAACGAATAATTCTATTCACAGAGACCTGAAGATTGATTACCTCTCACAACATATTGCCAAGCTTAACATTAAATTCTTCAACGAAGCTGAGAGCTGCAAAGAGGCAAAATTCAATGAAATTTTGCACTGCACTAACTTAGCAGAGGATGTTAAAATCAGACCGCTGGCCGCACATTACCTCAGTGACGCGGTTCTGTCCAGCCATTTCCATTCCAAATTGTAAATATTGTAAATATTTTGTTACTTATCCCACATATATTAACCAGAATTTCTTGTTTTTTTTTTTTTTTTTTTTTTTTTAAATTCTCTTTTCTCATGACGGCTTGTAGCCACCATCCAATGAGCGTTCGCCTTTCAGACGAACCCTCTCCCCCTCCTCTCTTAGCCACCAGACTCTTCCTACCTATTTCTTTTCCTTACTGTCCGATTTAATACATCAAGACGAAGAAGTAAAAGCAGCTTCGCTGCTGTATGCTTTGTTCCTCAACATGTTTAGAAGTTATTTACTTATATAATGAAATTATATATATATATATATATATATATATATATATATCATATAAAGAAATATCAGAGTATATATCTCCCAAAATTCTATAAACTAGAATATTTCCATATTTCTCGAGCAAACAAGTCTGAAAACTAAAACAACTACTTCAAATAGAGAAATAAATATTAATCATTTGGTACCTGCAGGCTTAAAATTGTTTTTCGCTCTGCGATCACATTTTATAAACAAAGGCTAAACAGTTTAAAGTAGATTCTGAACCACTACAAACTCAATGCAAAGGGTAAAAATTTAGTCCATCAATTGACATCAGCAGAACAGACGATCAAAGAACTTTCTCCAATCTCAACTCGGTTCGGTATCTGCTGAATCCTTTTTAAGACCATGCAGTCTCACAAGACTCAGCGAACCAGAGAATGAATAAAATAAAAAACCAAAAATTTAGAAACAAAGTAAAATATTTATGTAGTTTGTATAGAGAAATTACTTTTTAACTTTAATTCGAATAGATAATTCATAGGACCAGTAAATATTCCTTAAAATGAAAAAAAGGCAGTTATATTAATATGATGGTGAAAGATATATTTTCCAAGTTTTTAAAAGTCGAGATTAATGTAATTATTCATATGTCATAAATATTTTGTCTATCATACTGGTACACGATTTGTAATGTTTTTTTATAATGTTTTTTTAAGCATATAACCCCCCCCCAATTACATATGAATGTATATAATAATATATAACATTGTCTTAGAAATAACAACCTTCTGTGTATTTTTTATTCTATATAGCTAATTTCCATATAATAATAAAATAATTAAAAATTTAGAAATATGTACACATTTTAATGCAACTTTTTCACTTAATAGAAATAGGTAAACAATATTTGTCACCAACCAATTCAACTTAGATCTCACTTAAAATAATACTAACATATTGTGTGAGATTTGTGTTCGAAACTTCAGAAACGATTATTTTTTTTATCGAACTCTATAAGGAATCAAATTATCATACATTTGTTCTAATTTTCATAATGAGATATACACTCGAATTAAGCGAATTTTTCACCATATCGTTTGTTGAGAGAAGTAGTAGAGTTAATTAATTAATTATTATAGTGCACGGATATTCAAAATTTTAGAACACGAGTTTCAAAAAGTATCCTATTATTATTTTTCTAGAATATTTTTAGTCCCACTAGAGCCAAATTGCTTCACTGTAAAAAAAGTTTCTTGTTTACAGTTTTAAATATTAATTTAATACTAATGAGACTGGCCTAAAAAATGACTGATAAAGATATTTGAAATCTTGAATGAGAAGTTTAAAAAAATTATTATACATTGACTTTTTTATGGAAAATAAAATGACACAGAGGATACTTTTATTTCAATAATTTGAAATCTTATCCTGAATATTTTTTATAGTGATAAAGGTTCAACATAATTTTCAATTTTTATATTCTAATCACAGAGCCACCTACAGATATAAATAAAAACAAGATATCTTTATGCAGATAATGACGTTTACAAGTGATAAATTCTCATTGGTAAAAATTATTTCTTCATCAATCAAATTTACTAAAAGATATTTTTATTTGGTGTAAATGATGAACTTTCAATTACATCATATAATTTCCTTGATACACATAATATTTACATTTCATTGATTTATCAATATATTCATCATACAAATTAGGAGGAAATACTTGTATTAAATTTGTTCAATTAGGCATTTTATATGATTTCTTTTGATTTGATGTTTTCTTGTGCAGTTTATCACATATAACTTTTGTTATATCATTTATATTAATAAAATTATTATTCTGTTTCTTCACCAAATTTTTGTCTGGAGTTAAACCGAGAGCAGCTAAATAAAATAAAATGAAACACACATCAATATGTTAACTTCTGACTAAAATTCAAAGGGGATGTTTCATTCATTTAATGTGAATCATCATTAAGCACGTTTGGAACTCGCAGCAACATTACTTATGAAAAATTGCCGTTGTTTTGGAACACTGCAGGCTTCAAGAAACGAGGAGTATGTGGTTTCTTTCCCCTTTTAAAATAATCATTTATATATAATCATTGATGCTAGAGAAAAATATATAAGATATCCCCTTACTTTTTATATCTCCACAGAGTTTAAAAAAAGAATAAACGATATTTTTTTTTTCCGATTTTTTGAAAAGTTTTTGTAGTTCACTATAGAAACATGTTTTCGATTTTCGTAATGAGCAACTAATGGCAGATGCAAAGTATTATGGATGAAAGAAGCCTCGACTTCAAATTTAAAACTAAAAGAAATTTTCAAATATACCACACCTTATTCGATTTTTAATACTTATCTATACATGAGACCCTATTTCATGGTACAAAAATATCGTTTTGCAATAAGTGAAATCACAGATAGTAAATGTCTTTAATTTTCAAAAAACCAATTTCCTTGCGAAAACTGGCATTTATTTTTTTATGAAAAGTATGACTTGCTGATACAAACTATAAGGAAAACCATAGAATTTATAAAGGCTGTTATTATGTTTAATAATGATGACAAATTGTTTACAAACAAAAAAAGTTTAATCAAAATCATATAAAATATAATAACTAAGTAAATTTTAATACTGTAACCGTGTGTTGGTCGGGAGTTAAGTATAGAAAGGGAGTTTTAAAAATTTAAAATAATAATCTCCTGACAAGAGAGAGAAATCTTTTCCCTTCATTGATAAAAAGTATTAATATAAATATACGCACAACAAATTGATGAAATACACGTAATAAATAAACAAGTTTGTTGCTATTTAGTAAATATTATAAACCAGAAATTCGTTTAATTTTGATATGTATATTTATTTGCTTATATTTACAAAATTTATTTACATAACCTTTGATTTTTTCTAGATACTTAAGTTACATAGCTCAACAGAAGCTGAAGAGCAGTTATTCGTTCGGCTCTGGTACTATTCCTTTAACGAATGCGACCGTGGGTAACGTACTAGAGCAAGCGGCAAATAATGCTGGAGATAAAATTGCCTTTATATCTGCACATCAAGGAATTTCAAAGACTTATCAAGAATTCAGAAATGAGGCAATTATGTGTTTTTTCCCAAGATTATTTTACATTTTGTAATATTTTAAAATTACAATTCTTTTTTTAAAATTTCATAGTTACAGATGATAATATTGCAAGTATAATCTCTTTCAGATTTCCATTTATTAATTTTTATAATATAGAATAATTTCCCTTTTTTTTATATTAAACCTTTAACTGTCCTTTGAAAAAAAATAAGCATTTGAATTAAATTTTTTATTAACATTTTATGCAGAAATATCTATTAACATCTATTATCTATTATAAATATATATTATCAGAAATATTCAATTAAGTGAAATTTTAATTATATAGCATTAAATTATCTTTAATAATTAATGATATTGTAATTTTTAGAATTCCAATTCTAGTTATTTAAAAAAAACTTTGTGCATGAAAGTAAATTTAATGGAACTTCAAAAAGCAATATTTTTGCCATCTTTATTTTTTGGTTGATCGTAGTTACTGGTACATTGAATGTTTTTAACTAACAAAAGCTTAAGAAAATAATTACTGTAAAATTGATTGTTCATTTTAATCCAATTTTGATAAATAGTTTTTATCTTAGTTTGAATTTGTTACAAATTTTGAGAACTTAAGCTGAAAGCAATTTGAAGCTTCTGCTGAAAAATGTTATCGGCTTAAAACTTTGAAAACCAAATTAAATGAATTCATTGTCGTCAAATTTTATTGGGAGCAATATGTGTCTAAGCGTTATCGAATGACATCAAGATTGCTGTATTACAAGGAATGAAGGGAGAAACAGATTGCCACCATATATTTTCTGTTAGAAAAACAATGTGCAAAGTGAAATTTATTAAAGAGTTTCAGCATTTAGAAAAGAATAGAGATCACACTTATACACTCGCATATCACATTTATGCACGGTTGAGCCAAAATGAAGTGATTAAAGCTGTATTTTTGCTGTCGAATTGGAATAGAAGCTGCATTTTTTCCTGAGCATTGAAACAAATATCAGTCATTTAAGCTTGTCATAATATAATAACTTTTTAAATCTTAGGTGACGCTTTCTGATGCCCAATCAGTATTTCAAAATTATTACCCAATTTTATTAGAAAAAGAATTATTAGGATTTATGTGTAGAGTCATAATTTTTGTCTCATTGTTAATATATTTTTAAGTTAAATTTTTGCAATGATAAAAAAGTAAAAATATTCTATGCCAATTTGTAAAATGATTTAACGTTTAGAAATCAGTGATATTATTAATAATATCAGGGTTGAACATTGTTGAATGTGTTCTGAAATATATCTTCAAATCATTATGTCTTCAGATAAAGAGATTGCACAGTGAAAAGATCTTTTTAACTCCTCAAGGAGCGTAGATTATTCAGATTTTTATTTAGTTCAAGAGAATTGCTAAATATTTTTCATTTAAAGGAATAGAATTATATTTTGAAATTCTTTCATGTTGCATTGTTTGCTCATGGAAAATTTTTTAATCTACATTATAAATTATATTGTAGATTAAAAGTTAAAGTATAATTAAAGTCTACTCCCTCTATATGCACGTTTGTAGAAGTTGGTGATTGGGAGTTTTAAGAATTTCTCTTCTCTCTTGCGACACGTGAATAATGTCCACTATCTATCGAAAGTTCTCCCAGAAGTCAATTTACGGAATGGATATTAAAATGCCTTCAATGACTTTTGGTTGTTTAGGTATTCACTACGTACTGATAAAGAGTTGTAAGTTTGGATGATCGTCTCTAATTGTAAGAGACCGCTCTTCGAAATTAAAGGTTCGATCTCAGCCACTGCTGAACAACCATAAATGGGTTTTGAGCTTTCACCTTCTTCATGCTCATTTGTCGGTAGGGCTACTTGGGTATTGTCCTAGTTTCCTCCTATGCGATACTTGAATAAGGCCCATTATATATGCAAAGTTCTTCCAGAAGGCAATTACGTGGTGGCCATTAAAAAGCCTTACAACAGCCATAAGAATTTAGCTTGTCCATTACGTGATGTTAAAGTGCAACATTTAAGTTGATATTGCCTTTTTTCTGGAAATTATTCGACTTTTTTTTAAAGGTGACTTTCGATTATAGTCTTTTGATCTGCAGAACTTGAGTGTACGTAATTTATTTATTTTCAGTATAATTACAAAATTTGCAACCTTTAATAGATATATGCATTTTTATGGACATCCTAAATGATGTATTTAAATGAAATCATAAATTTGTAAACTGCACTTATGTAGCATTTTTTACCAAGCGATGCATACTAATTAAACAATACGGTTAAGGTGGCATTGTTTCTTAAGATAAGTTGCCGGTAGGTATTGAGTTCAAATTCCCAATAACCGAAGACCCATCGTGTTTTCTAATAGTGTCTGGGGCACGTTAAATATGTCCTGGTGGTAATGTTCTCCACGTGAAATGATACCTCTGGGAGTGGCAGGTCAAGCGTGAGAGTCGTCTGCTTGGTTCATGCTTCTAAATGACCCATTATATAAGATTATTGATGCATTCGTGCTTTTAACATAATGATGTTTTATATTAAATATATCCTTTTCTTCTCTTTAAATATTCTTATTTTCTATTTCCATGCATATTTCTTTTTCCCATTAAATTTAAGCTTATTCTAGCGAAACAATACCGTGAGCTTTTGCAGGCCAACATTCATTTCCTCAATGTGACCCTGATAAAAATTGGACTAACAAAAAAATAAGAGTCATAAAGATTTTCTAGTTTACATTGTCGAACTCTGAATTCAGAACTTTCTGGCTATATCATGAAAATAATAAAGGTATATTATACAAGTACGAATATCTTAAATAACTGACGATAAAAACTTATGAAAAAGCTGCATTTAATTTAAGTTGCATTTTTTATGAAAATGGCAAAATTTATCGTTCACATCTGTTTATTCACCGTAATTTTCGAAAGAAAGGTAGTATATCAGCCTAAACACCGCACTAAATTAAATTGCGATGTGTCATTTTTTTATGATAAATGAGATATTAGATAAGAAGAATATTTAAAAAGAAAGCATTACTCAAAAAATAAATTATGGATGAAAAAGTTTAAAGAATATTTATTTTCATAAGTATACTTCTGAATAATTTATGAATACACACTAAAAAAAGATCTTATATGCGTAATATTCATACTGTGTTATAAAATATATTGATACAATAATGCTTAAATTCAAATGAATAAGATAATATTTTTATTTAAACTCAGAAATACAAATGTACATCTGGTGGAGTATTCATTACTTCCGCATTCCCAACGATTTTACTTTTAAACACGTAAATGTTGCGCCATTTTTTCCGAAAATCATTCAAGAATTTGGTCATACATCACACAAGAGTTCGGTAGTGAAATATTGATAAGAATAAGAAATGTATAATAAAATGTATCTGGAAATACTGCCTCAATAATTTAACAATTGACGTGCTCAACTTTTAAAATGGTATCAACTTTCAACTTTCAACTTTTGAAATATCTTAATGACAGGATCCTTAATGCATGATGATCAAGATTAAACCCCATTAAAGTTCGAGCACATATGAATATAATATTTATCAATCTAGCAACAATGTCACCCCATAATGTTTTTATACTTTTTAGTATTTATTGGTATATAATATACTTTATTGTATTTTAACGTAGCAAACTAATACATAGAGTTCAGTATATTATATTCTAAGTTTGAATCACATTAATAAGTCAGATAGAATTGTTACCCTATTTCACTTGTTCAAATAATTTATTTGAAGAACAACATCATGACAGAGTATAAAAATTGTTCATCTGCATAAAACTTGTCATATTAATTTTGATGCAGACATAATCAACTAGATTATTTGTCCAATTAGGAAAGCGTTAGTCAGAACATTTTTATTGAAAATAAACATTATTTTGAATGAATATTTCAATAAAAATGCGTTGAGAAATTAATATTTCTTTTATAAAATAATATTTTATTTTTGTTGTATTGTGGACTCATATATAAATATTTTGTTAAAGACATGAGCCATATTTGCTGCTTATATCAAATTTATAACTTAAATGTATCAAGATATTTATTAAATATCTTGATATTTTATACAATATCTTATTTACAATATCTTATCAATATCTTTTTTATTTTATACAATACTTTTCCTAAAGAATATGAAAAGTATTGTATAAAATAAAAATTTAATCTTTAATCCCATCATATCTCTAAATATTTAATATGAGAATGAATAAGGCAATATTTTCATGAGAAGTTTACCATGTCTCTTGATTTAATAATTATTTAATAATTAAAATACGGATTAAAAGATGGTTATTTATACAATATTCACTAAGAAAATTGTCATTCTAAAATTTTAATTTAAAACATTAAATCCTTTACATTGCTTAAGTAAATCCAAATTCGTAACTGATATTTTTCCCTATTTATAAAATTAATTACTCACACATACATATTTCTAAATATTTTATAATGAAAAATATTCTTCGCGCAAGTTTATCTATAAATTTAAATTTTGTTTTGGTACCTATCCAGATGGAAAATTAAGAATTCACCATTATATTTTCTTTATTAATTATTATTTTTATAGCTATTATTAAGTAAACAACTTTTTGCATTTCTAATTGAAATTTTATAATCAAATACTCATTTTTAAAAGTTTAAATATACAGCGTAATGACATGAAAGAGATAGCTATTTAAAAATATTTACTGTATCAAAAATGTTCTTGCAATAAACATGTTAAATTATTTAAAAATAGTAATTTTTAAAAGTGGAATAATTTCGGTAATTATTTAAATTGTTTTTATTTCTACTAAACCGAGAAGAGAAATGATTAAAATGTAAAATAATTCGTTGGCTTATTGAAATAAATAGTTTTTTCTATACATGCTTTAATGTTATTTTTAAAAATGGAGTAGGTACGTTTTAGCTGGATGATTGTGTTTTTTCATTATATAAATCTTTGCTTGAATTGAAGCTTGTTTTGTATGAATACACTTGATTAATTTAAGCATAGAAACAATTATAATCAATATATCTCTTAATTTAAAGCTCTTCTTCATACAAGCATTTACACAAAAAGAAGTCATACATTTATTGAAATAATGAAATAACAATTTTCAAAATACAAAACGAATTTTAATAATTAATTCGAAAATATATTTTTTCAAACACATTACTAAAGCTTTTAATTTTTGTGTGAAATATAATTGCACTTTCTATGTATTTAAAAATGTTAATTTGCCAGTTGAAATAAAATCGAAATTTATTTAAATTTTTTATTATTTTCAATTATTTATAATGACCTTTTCTTTCTAAATATATCATTTACACATGTAAAAACCTTAAGACTTGATTCTGATTAAAAGTTTACATACTCTGAAATTTTTTCTTACATCTTGTGTTATTCAGTTACGTGTATAACAGACATAAAATTAATGTCATTTTGGTATGATTTTATGCAGCTGGTAAAATATATATTTTATGAGTCAATTTTATTTAAAGTAAATATTGTTAGAGCCATAAAATTTATATTCAATCTGCATATTTGGTTTGATATATTCACTAAGTTTTTATTTTACAGTCTATGCAAACCAAAACTGTGGGTTCAGATGCATCTATTTCGAAACCTGTATATTAACTTAATGCTTAAAAAGTGAATATAATCTAAAATATGAGAAAAGTATTTTAGAACAAAGATGAATGAGCTCATATCTAAACAAGACAACAATATATTAAAATTAAATGTGGCTTGTATTAAAAGCAGATTTTTCTAGATTTACAAATAAAGTTGTTGGGGAATTTTTATGCTTTAAACGTATAAATTTCATATGGTAATATAAATTTTATATATGAACAACATTTTATCAAAATCTTATATTTAATAAACAAAAGTGAAAATTCATTATAACATTTTATATGTTTAGAAAAATTGATTTCATTTAAAATAATCATTTAAATATGTTGTCAGTTTTTAATGTTATAGTTTAATTATGTTGTCAGTAATAGAATGTTATTATGCAGTTTCGTTCTGTAATGTTATTTGTCATGGAAACTCCTTCACTAATGTTACTAATGCTTGGCAAATTTAGAGATTAAATGCATTCAAAAAATTGTATATTGAGAAGTCTATTGGAAAAATAATTTTGAGAAATTACCGTCTTCATAATAACTTCAAAGAGACATCATCTACAACTCAAGCAGTTAATAAGAATTTCTTTTGAATGAAATTATCTATCTATCTATCTGTATCTATCTAATCTCTCTCTCTCTCTCTCTCTCTCTCTCATAAGCACTGTTTTTCAATAAATGAATTTCAGCTCTATGAAAAAATACTTTTTTTCAAAAGAAAATTATTTATTTGCTGCATTAAATGATATGTATTGTATAAACACACACATCTGAGTTTTTTATAAGATAAAGTAAAACATTAAGATAAAGATAAACATTTTTATCTTTATCGTAAAACGTAAAAATTTAAATTAAGCTAAAGTAAAACATTTTCGAATTATAAAGGAAAATATTTTTCGAATCATAAAGGAATAATTCAACTGCAAAGTTTTATCACTGCAACGAAAACCTTTCTTTAAATTTTGAAAAAAAATTTTTTTGATTGTGCATTTTTGATAAACATCAAAAACTTCTTTTTGTCACCGCCGTTAATTTTACAGCCCGTTGTCATGAATCTGACTTTGGGATTGCTTAACATAAATACATCTATTCAATGATATTAAAATAGATGCTAAGTCTAAACTAAAAATTTTTCAATTTTTACCAGTCTGGAGCCTTTTTCATCCTAATTTCAAATTTAATTTTCAGATTCTAGATATATTATTCGGTATAATTCTACCTTATCAATTCACATTATTTAGACACTGTTACTGCCAAATATTTGTTTCAAGATTTAAGGAAGCATTTTGGTGGAAGTTTTCAATCCTTTTATCCATCAATCACCATATACTTTTTAGTTATCTATAATAATCTAAAAAAGAACATTTTCTTTATGTATGAAAAATTTTATTTTTGTTATCTGATGCAACAATGATTATCCATAAAAGGTTTTCTCATAGAAAAAAATACGAAGAAAATGCAAGTGAATTTTGTTTTTAATTCCATCGCTGTGGTACAAATTGCAAGTTGTGTTTAGTGGTTTGGCGCACACTATTGCATTTGTCTTCATAAAAACATCAACCAAATGAATTAAATCATGTAAACTAGAAAATAATATTTATCCTTCTTATAAAGCAAACATAATTTTCACAGACGAATCTCCATTTTTATTTGAAGGGTTATAAACTTGTGGAATTGCAAACTTTTCCCAGTTCTTTTTCTATTTCCAGCAAGGAATGTTAAAAATAAATTATTTAATTTAACTGACTTTTTCTATCAGACATTTATTATTTGCTTCATAATATTCTTCATAATACTTTGTATTTAAAATTGGAATTATTAACTGAAAGATCACCATAATATTTTCGGATAAGAATTTGGATTACCAGATGAATAAATGAGATAACAGTAAATTATTGTCTTTCCTACTTAAAAATCATCTCGTTATCTTTATTAAGTTTAGTTCAACTATCCACAACATTAATGAAATGAATGTGCTTCTGTGCATTAAAGCACTTAG
Organism: Latrodectus geometricus; assembly: GCA_026290005.1. Taxonomy (NCBI): domain Eukaryota; kingdom Metazoa; phylum Arthropoda; class Arachnida; order Araneae; family Theridiidae; genus Latrodectus; species Latrodectus geometricus. The sequence goes on from JAPDSC010002045.1 coordinate 14,537, forward strand.
ATAAACTTTATGTGAAGACATTATACCATTTCAGAGTCTTCATCAATATGCTTATAAAGGTATATGTCGGTATTTCTATAGAAAAAGGAATTGATAATGAGGAATAAAAGACTTTGCCTTCATATTGTTTTCAAAGTTCTAACAAAGACAATTTCTGAAAAAATTATGAAATCAAATATTAGTGTTACTATTAAGTTTGATAATTTTCTCTTAACACTGAATATAGCTAATAATATATTTGGATCTTTTTAAGTACTTGAATTAACATCAGTCAAAATATTACTGAAAGGGGATGAAAACTTACATAAACTGATTTTACTTAAGGGAATATAAATTTAAATTTTTGTTCTTAATCAGGGTCATTTTTTAAGGAAATGTAAATTCAAACTTTTGTTTTTGTTAAAAATAGAAAAAAGAAACATCGAAGTAATGTCAATCATTCCAATTAAACAAACAAAAACATATATGAATAAAAAATGAAATTTTTTTGACAAATGTCAACTCTCTTCTTATGTTCTATTGATAGTAAAATTATAAACCTGCTAAAATATATAGTCAATTAAATAAAACATTAGAGTTAAAACTTTATTCATCCTGCATATTTTAGACAATAAAATTTAGCAACAAAATAGTCTACAAAGACTCTATGGTCATCAGAATGTTATAATGATATTATTTGAGAATATTTTGATGTTTTTAGGACTACTTGAAACGCTGAAGGTTAATGGACTGAAAGAGATCCATACATCATTAACAAATTTGAAAGAAGAATGATTTATCGAGAGACAAATGAAATCACACAAATTTTAAATTAAAGTTTATCCGATTTCTTACTGACAGAAGTACATTTTCGAATCTTATCTTAATATTGATATTTTTTAAACTAAATTTTTGGTCACAAATTCAAAATCCAGGCTACACTTTTAAAGCAATCCATAATTTCGATTATTTTAAAGTAGGTATTGCACATTGTATTTTTAATTATATTATATTTACATTATTACAAATATATTCTATAATTTATAATATTGTTTTTCAAGTGGAAGCCGCCGAAAAAATATCATACCCGTGAGCCCATTGTGTTCAGTATGCCATTGAGATACATTGTAAATTTGAATTACTATTCAAATGTCGAAAAAAAATATTTGTGAATTTTTTACAAATATCTTTATTATATTACTATCTTTTCCAAGCGTTGGGTGCTAGATAGTTTTGCACTCGTGAGCTAGTTACGATGACTTTGTCATTGAAGTACATTGTAAATGACTAATAAAATATTGTAAATAAGTATTACTTTGTCATGAAAAAAATATAAATTTTTTGACGTCACGTTTGAATGCAATCCATTATCGCTTCATGTTTGAGGGTAATCCATTAATTTTGATTTTCTATTCCTCAATAGTTATTAGTGCATTTAAACTGAATATTTTGAAATGAAAGATGTTAATTTGCAAAAAATAATATAATAAAGAGTGCGAAATTTTATTGTAATTTGTACTCCTTCAATATTTAAAAGCTATTTTATTACTTTAAAATTGAAAAAGATTTCTTATGAAGCAGTTTACATTGAATTACTTCTCACAAGCTATAGCAGCCTTCAATTAATACTTTGATATAATGATCTAGTTAAAAAATAAGATATAAAATAATTGCACTTTATTTTCTTGTATTCATTATTATTCAAAAAATATTACATAAAACCTAGCAGAATAAATATTTTATTTATTTTAGTATTACGTTTTGTAATGTATATATGAATAATTTGAAAGACGAAACAGTTCATTTTTGTTCGTAGGTAGAAAAACTAGCATCTGGCTTTATAGCAAATGGCTTACAAAGGGGTGACAGAATTGCCATTTATAGTCCAAACTGTTATGAATGGCCTTTGACACAATTTGCTGCAGCCAAAGCTGGATTGGTTCTGGTAAGTATCGACAGCTTTCTCTAGTGGATGAATATAAGAACAATGCTAACATTTTAACATTTTGTTGACTTTAACTTAACAACGTTTACACAATGATTAGAAATGAATAATGCGAAAAAAATCAATTTGTAAACAGTAGAAAATTATTAACTTCTACATGGAAACTAATAGGAAAATGGCTGAAATCTGTTGTCAGACTTTTAAATATCCACCACGAGTAGGACTTTTAACAAAAAGTAAAGCATAATCATGTGTTATAAGGAAAAATTTCGATAATTCTTAGCATCGGGCAGATGTGGATGCTGAAAACAGAAGAAAGGATTTATTTACGCTTGTTGAACAGCGACTGGGAAGGAATCCAAAGAGAACGAGTCCTAATAAGGGGCCTCAATCAGCCTAAAAAATATTTGTTATTATAAATAACAAAGAACAAATAACCTTAAGTATATTATTATATAGTTTAAGAATAATTCAAAATAATATTATCTGTCTCTCCTTTTTTATTTAACCAATACATGACACTTAGATTTTATTGAATTCATAAATACTTTCGTGTTTAATATCATATAAAAAATGACTTCAGAATAAAATAATTAGAGTAACCGTATAATCAAGTCTAGCGTGAGAAAAAGTTAAATCCTGGAAGAGTTGAAACTTAGGAGAAAGAAAGATTTTAGTAAATAATCAGAAGATTACATAATGAGAAAATTAGCTATAGGATAAATTCCAACATTGAAATATGAATAAGTAGTAAATGTCATTAAGCTTGGTTTGTTTGTGGCTGTATGCTGATACTTTTGCACAAGAAAGTAAATTAGATCGGGTTCTATTGTTTAAAGAGGACATGTCATAACATCCATGTTAAAGCGCAAATCAAATCCTCGAATAGTTAAACTAAAGAATGGAATGTTCACCGTTCAACTATCAGCTTGGGATAAAGTTTATTTGGAGTGAATGAGTGAAAGTCAAGACACGTGATGTAAAAATCATCAAAAGGTTTTTTTCTATCTGCAAATGAAGTACTAATGAGTTTTCGACACTACACTGAAAATCGAAAGATCATTTTGATGTAACAAAGATAAATGCATTTCAGAGATGTATAAAGATGTATAAAGAAAGAGAAGTTTTCTTAGAAAATTGATGCTAAAAATATAGTAGTCGTAAATGTAATTGATATGAAAAATTAAATATTTTTTATTCATTTTGATCCTTATACACCAAAGTTTCGAAATCACCCTAAATCGTTTTTTTTTTAAATTTATTTTTATCGCATCAGTTCCTAAAAAAATTATCCGGTAAATTATGACAAAACTTTATCTATATTATTAAGAAATTTTAGTGAATATTTCTAACGAAAGAAACAAATTAAATGAATGAATGGAAAAGGAAATTAAGTTCATAGCATTATAATATTAATATAAATTCTATATACACTAGCAGATATTTCTCCTTGAAAATGATAAAATCAAATTATTAGACAAAACTTTAAAATTTACTTGCATGATTAAAATTGGAGTCAAAAGTAATCATTATTTTTCTCAATATACTTTCTTTCTCCGATAGTAAAATTTCATCCGGAAAAATTTTAGAGTAAAGTTTGGTAAATCGCTTAATTTACAACATTGAAACAGAACATATCTCTCAATCTATTGATTTATTATAATTCTTATTTACTTATAATTATATGATTTTTTTAATTAATAGCCATATTCAAAGCACTAGCACATTAAATCAACTATTTGCAGAGTTATTTTAATTTGCTTTGTTTAAATAGAACTCAGCATTTTCTCATATGATTTTTTTCTTTAGGTTAACATCAACCCAGCTGCTCAACCAAACGAATTAGAATACTCGCTTAAAAAAGTAAGACTTTTTTTTATAAGCTTTCTATTTAAGCAGAATTTATAAATTTGTGATTCCCAAAAAGCATCTAAAATTCTTAGATTTTGCTTTAGGTAGGATGCAAAGCTGTCATTTCTTTTGACAAATTCAAGACACAAGATGGCTATGAAATACTGAACAAAATATTGCCGAATTTATCAACAAGTAATCCAAAAGAACTTCAGAGTAAAATGTATGATATTAATATAGTTTAGTTAATGAATTTGTCTCATTTTTAAGAGCATGAAAATGAAATTTTTGTTTAATTTTTTTATAGATTACCTAATTTGGAAACTATCTTTATGCTATCTGAAGAAAACAAAGAGTAAGACTGAATATTCTTTTTTAAAAATTATATTTTGGTATTTTCTTTCTCATAAAAGTAAAGAATTTGAGAAATTCTTCTTTGCTTTAGAAAAAACAACATTCTCTAATTTTTAGTATGCACTTATATCTCAATTTTCATCTTTATCGATTAAAAACTTTGAAATTTCAGTAATCCATTTTTGAAAGCCATTATTTGTGAAATAACTTCAACTATAATACATTCATTAATTCAAAAATTTTGATTTCATTGAAATTCTTAATCAAAAAATGCTTTACTATCTTACTTAATTTTAGTAAGAGAATGATAGATTTCCCAAGTTCCAACAGGAAATTTTCAAAATTGCTTAGTTTACCTTGTCATAAGCCAAATTTAACTAAATTATAGCTGTTCCACACTGGGAAAGTGGAAATAAATTGCTAAGTTTAAGATAAGCGCAATTTTAGAATATGAAAATTCGAGAGCAATTTGAATTTATCCATTCTAAGATCCATTCAAGAAGAAATCAGGTGATTTCAAATTATGCGTTCTTGCTGTAATTGCAAGTAAAAGAATTTAAACTTCATTATTCATTTACTTCTTTAACAAACCATTGCCGCCTCCTCTGTCTAGTGGTTAGCATGTCTGACTGCGGATAGGTAGGTCTGGGTTCGGGTGTGGATGTACTTTCTCTCTCTCTCTATCCTGTCTTTGTCCTTTCCTTGTATGAATGGTTGCCTAGCCTATCAACGGGTACCTATGGCATGTGTGTTCAGAGGTCAAGTCAGTCTTTTGTCCTTGTGGTTCCTCTCCAAAAAAAAAAGAAGCTGCATATTATCCAATGCCAGATCTTTTGGACCTGGTGTGGGTTTTCCTGCACCAGGGGGATAAGCAACAACAACATTAACCAACCACCCTACAATTCATAAAACAAAGATTTTTATTAAATTTCAGTTATGATTTAAGCTCTCAAAATCTGAAAAATTTGCATTGGCTTAGGATAATTTTACTGTAATATTAATTAGTTATAATATAAATGTATTTTGTGTGTGCTGGGAAAGGATATGAGTGAATGGTATTGTAAATTGGATAACTTGATAAATATGTTTAAAATAAAAACTTAGTTTCCATTAACATGTTTAAATGATATCTAATTGATTTTGTTATTGATCTGTAAAATTTCTTAATTTAAAAATTTTAAATAATTCTTAAAATTTTCTAGAGTTTTGTAAATTTAAAAAAATAATGATCATTATTTTACAAATCAAGCAGTTTTTAGCCAATCCAGTTTTAGTTAAAAGTAGTTCAAGTAGTTTTTGTAATGGAATTAAATTTTCTTAAATATATAAATGTATCATGTGCAACTCATGTGTTTAAGTATGACTTATTAAGAACATGTTTTACGGATTATATATTTTTTTACGGATTTATTGCATACATAATAGTTTTCAAAAAAAGAACTATTTTTGAAAGATTCTTTAATTTTTCTTTTTATAATTTGAGACATATTAATAACAGTTTTTCATCAGTTTTTTTATAAGTAATTTTTTATTTTGAAAAAATCATTATTTCTAAGGGGTACTGATTGAATAGTATATTCTTTTTTATTGATCACTGATTGCTACTATTTTGTTAAATATAAAATGCAAAATTTATCATGATTTTAAGTTGGGTGGTTTGCCGTTTATAACGATCAATTTTGCACATGAAGTCTAATCATATCAGATCCTACAGTTTAAAATGGCTCTCGAATCACTACAAACATCCATACTCGAGGTGGGAATCGAATCCCCGAACCGTTGTACCGAAGGAAAAATCATGATTTTAAAGTTTAGACGATTTTTGCATTATAATTGAATTTTGTTTTGGCACAGCCTTTAGAAAATATAGAATACTGTAATAGTATGATTTGAGATAAGAAGCATTAACGATATTGAGAATAAGTATTGTAGCTCAGATTAAATTTTATTAAAATTCTAATGAGTGCTAGTAGCAAATAATATTAATACAAATTTTGTTAATGTTCTTCAGATATTCTATAATCTAGAAAACTTGTAGAAAAAAGTCAGCATTACTATTACATAAAATGAAGCCGCTAAATTCATAAAAAATAAACTTTTTATATAGATAACTATTATTAATCGCTGCACAGCAGTTTTTATTCAATAATATTTAGTAATAAATTCTTTTATTTTAGAGGAACTATACGTTTTCATGAGCTACTCAACTTCGGAAATAAGGAAAGTCAAGAAGCTCTCTCAAAGATAGAGAAATTGATAGAGTTTGATGATCCTGTCAATATTCAGTTTACTTCTGTAAGTAAATATAAAAAAATCTGGTATTAAATTGCAAATAAATATTAAGAAACCTTTTGCACATAATTAGACATTTTTTACTGTTGTACATAAGTATGTGTTAGACTATTTTTAATTCTATAATAAATTTCAAAGGTGTTTCGCAATTATCGAGAAATAAATTATGATTCATTGAAGTAAAATATTTGAGAAACGAATGTTTTATGTACTATTGTGAAAAAAAATGTTTTGAAAAATAGCTTTTTATAAAATACAAATATTCTTAAATATTAGCCAAAAAATTTTATATATGTTTATTACTTATATAAAATATAAATTTATGAAAGTATGGACACTTCTTTGTTATTTATTTTTTAAAATTTCATACTCTCGGTTTTTTTACTATTATTGTCAGATATTTATAGGTTGATTTACTTTAAGGAGGAATTAAAAAAATTTGAAGTATTTAAATTTGTATCAAAATATGCGCGAGGCGAAAGGAAATTTTTATGAACTTATCTTTCTTAATAGCATTTGATTTGCTTTTGTTTGCATACAGTCAATTAATATTCCTATATTGACTACAATTAAATATTACTTTTTGTAAATATTTCATGGTTATTACTGATAATAGTTTCAGAAACTATTTAGGATTTAAATAAAATATTATGTGTGATTATAAAAATAAATTCAAGTAAAATATACTCCATTAAATAATAAACTTGTAAACGAAGTTTTTGTACACAAAACGTATAATATCTGGTTTGAAATAATGCTTCTCTATTAATTTGTCGCACACTTTAATGGAATTATGTATGTATTTATTCAGTTTTTATATCTTAATATCTATACGCATTATAGGGTACAACTGGTATGCCTAAAGCAGCAATTCTCAGTCACCATAGTATTGTCAACAATGCATTGCTTTGTGGCAGAGAACTTGGTTTCCATGAAATGGTAATACATTCATAAGAATAATATGTTTATTTGTTCTTTTACATTGTTTATATTTAGATATTTTATATTTAATTTCATAGAAAATATAATTTGCTTCAAATATTAACCCTTTAAGCGGTCAATTATTTTACCAGAAATGCTTCCAAAAAAGGTATATTTTTTATTGCATGTAATTAAGTACCATACTTAATAGAATAAGAATATTAAGAATTTTTTATTTTTTTTCACTTTTAAAGCTTTTTTACAACATTTTTTATTTTACAATTTCGGACACAAAAACCCCTAAATGTTTGCTTTTTTCAAGGACATTCTGCATGCAAATAAGAATGGCATATTTATTTGTCTCTTCCACAATTTTACTCATGAGTGAAAATTCAATGAATGTTTCATAAAATTGTAGAACATCAGAAGTGTCGTCAAATTGTACGAGCACAGAGGGAATACCAGAAAATTTAAATCAAGGACACGGAACAGGTGGATTTTCCCCATCAACCTCGGGAAAAATTCTTGCAGAACTCAATTCTTTATCAGAGCTGAGTTCACTGCACGAGTCACCTGAGGAATAATCCAAATAATTAGAAGAAATATTTATATCAGAAAGTAGTTCATCGTCTAACAAGAAAGTATTTTCGTCGTCTATTCCATCCATAATTTCCATAAGATTCACAAGCGCGGCATACAGTAGAAACAAAATTTCCAAGAAAAGTTCCCGCTACATAGAAAAACCCGGATGAAAAGCATTTCATTACATGGACAAACCACGCCATCTATTGAAAAATAATAACACTAAATAGTCTCTTACGATAATGAAAAATGCGGGCAAACTAGAAAAGGAAAGGAGAAATTATCGAAGCCCGTACGACTTACGGGCAAACCGGATGAGGCCAATTTCGGGTAGCACGTGCACTGTACGGGCAAACTGCTTAAAGGGTTAATTTTACTCTATTAAAATAAAAATACATAATAACAATTTTAATATAAACTGCATATACATTATACTCATATACAGCTACATATCCCGAAAAATAGTTATGATTTAAAAATGTTATTACTACAGTATGCAGTTTAAGATATTTTAATATGCTTGGATTGTTATTCCGAATGCGGATAATGTAAACTTAGTTTGCGTATGTAGCTCATATGTTTATTTTTGGATTGCCTATTATCTGGTTGAAAGGAATGATGGAAAACAAGGAATGTCAGTTATTCAGGAACACATTGTTCATTTACAGTAAATGCTCACAAGTACTTAAAATATTTTTTAATATAAAGCAGAAATAGATGCTGAAAGTGTGCAAACAACATATAATCATTATACACAATAATCGCAAATTGATATATTTCTCGCAAGAGATACAAAACATTTTTGAGTCATGAATCTTACTAAGCAGTTTAAATATTATTCTCGAATAAAATGTTAAGCCAAACTTATTATAGGCTTGTATATTTCATCTACTGTAGTTCAACATTCTTTCACAGAACGCAACAGTACAAAAATTAAGAAAAATTTATTTCTCTTTCTTAACTATTTTTAAAGAACTCTTGTTACACAAAACTTTAAACTTTCTTAAGTGATTTCTTTTATTTCAATAACTTTAAAATAGCGAAATCATCCTGGTCTTATTTGAGTATCCAAAGCATGAACCAAATGATAACCATTTTTAAAATGTTTGGAAAATATGGAAATTGGAATTCCTATTTTAGTCCAACATTTACGTTAGAGGCGGGTAATTTTGCTTTGTTCTACAAAAAATTTTTCTCTACCGCTGTCAGCGTATATTGCTATAAATCAAGCTCACATTCCGGTACTTGATGATTTGAATAAGCGAATGTAACACTTAATGAGTAATACCTGCTGATGACGACCTTATATATAACATTAGTTCCTTATAATGGAAAAATAGCAGCTACAAGAAACTAATCTCTCAGTGACAACCCACGATATAAAAGCGTGTGGCTGATGCCTTAGATTCCTTATTCATTACGAATTAAGTTACTTTAAAAATGTTTATTTTTTTGAAGAGTAAAGAATTTGTATAAAAGTGAAAGCATGAATAATTTTTGAAATTTAAGAATTAACATTTGCTGAACTGTCACACCGTTACCAGTTTGTGTAAAGCATGATGAAAAGTTCATTATATACAAGATCTTATTTGCAAGAATGTGTTTTTTGTAAATAAGTTAAGCTTTCGGGTGTGACATTCTCTTATATCCACTTTCAGATTGATAGATTATGGTGTATGTTTATTAAATAATATCAATGCACACCATATATAGAAACTTAACTAAATTTTATTATTAAATTTTAAGAAATGCCAAAACGTCGCGAATACAAAATCTCTGAGAGAGAACTGGTTTTGTGAACTCATCCGCTCACATCGTCGAGGAAAACGTGAACTGCTCTGTTGTTCCTCGTGCGCTATATTTTCCGAGGAGATTGGTGTTGCCAATCTTCAGATAGAAAATTTTTCTAGCTGCTGTTGCCAACTTCCGAGCAGAAGTGTTTCGCCACAGATGAATGCAAAAACTCTTCTTTTAACTGTTATATCTCCTAGCAATCAGTTTCCAAATCAAAACTTCTTTAAGTACTTTTGGGTGTCATCCACATTTTCAGAATTGCTCCCATATATATATATACTTACAAACGTAGCCCATGCTTGGAATTCGGATTACTTTTTATTCAAAATATTTAAATAAGGCAGACTTTGACATTGCGCAGTGAATAACTTAATCGAAGAAACATTTTTAAATATTTATCATGCTTTATAGCCTCCACGGAAGTGTTGATAGAAACCGAGGCTTCATGTGTCACAAGGCAAAATACAAAAATCTTCTTTGTATGCACATTCAGACAGACATCTAAGCAAAACGTCGAAACGTAACACCTACTTAACGTTGTTTAACAAGCGAGGCAATACAATTTTTTTATTGTTTCATTAGTTTTCCTGAAATCAAATGATCGTGTTAATACTAATAAGTTTATAATGTTTACAATAAAAGAAAAAACTTATCTAATATATATATAAAAAATTGAAATATATTTATATTTTTAAGTACATTATGAATTTTTTTAATTGTATCAATAATTCAAGTTATACATAGCTCAATTTTTATTGATTTCCGAGGATTCATTTCTATGAACTGAATTTATGAAATATATGTATATAAAATGAAGCACACAGGAGTCTCCTACATTTTAACTTATTTCACATTAATCAAGAAAATGTAAGAATTCATGACTGTTTTATGATTAGCAGTTTCAATGAAGAACTCATTTAATTCATCATTTTGGACAAAAGTCTTGGATTAAGATACTAATAAATTATGTCAGGAGTAAGTTATAACAATGATTCAATCATTTATCTTTTATTTAACGTAAAATATGCACACGTTTACATACGTTCATATATGCATTTCTTAATGAAATGAAAATTTTTTTCATAACAAGTTTTTAAGGTAACAATTTGAAATTACACAAGAAAAATTAACTCGCATTAAATACAAATCTAAAATATTTACCTTCGTTTCAAAGATTATTATTTATAGAAAAAACTTTCAGATTATGAGATTTTAGGAGTGCTAAATTGATGAAATACTTTTTATTCTTTCTAGAAAGAATTTTCATTTTTGAATGTTTTGTGAAGAAATGATTAACAGATTTAGTTAATTAGGATGCTCTTGGTTATTTAAGAAATCTTTTTCCTTTTAAAATATTATTGTAAAAATATAATGCAGTGTAAAATTTATTTATCAAAAAGCAACATTTAAAAATATGAGGTATAAAATTATATCGACTTACTCAACAATATATTAGTAATTAATATCTCATTGGATATTAGTTTATAGATAAAATAATACTGCAAATTCTATGGCCTGAAACTTTTACAAAGACTTACAAAAACAAACTAATTTCTATAATACAGAAACTTGACAAAGCAACTTTCTTAGCTGGAAATTGTCTAACTTTTTGCATTATACTTTTAAGTAATTTTCAATTAACTCAATGCTTAGTTGAGGCCAATATGTCTTTGGTATTTTCAAGAATATTCCTCCCAAGAAGTTTCTAGAATATTTCTATACTGAGCCCATGGTAACTCGGCTTCTCTCTTCATTGCTCCAATAGACTTGAAACTTTGAAAATAATGACTTACGTTTTGGTACCAAAAATGTTACCAATCTAAAGTACTAGAGTTGCTAAAAATATCTCTAATTATTGCCTAAATGCCTTACATTTTACAGACTTATTTTTCAACTTTGAAAATCGCTATTTTCGAAGATTAGACATTGCTTAGACTATAATTTTGCAAAATAAACTAGATAATACCACTCTAAAGTATATACTTAAACTGAAGAATCAAACATTAATACAAATGTTTATATTTTTCGTTACAATACATCTAAAGTCTTGCTTCATGTTAATATTCCAATTTAAAAATTTTTATTTAATATTTCCCGTTTTATATATATATATATATATATATATATATATATATATATATATATAT
>JAPDSC010002045.1:26411-45905 GCA_026290005.1 Latrodectus geometricus
ATATATATATATATATATATATATATATATATATATATATATATATAAATTTGGAGTTTCAGTTTATGTTTGGTGTTAAAATATTTTATAAATTATTTAAAAAATAATTATCTGTAACATAAAAAATTTCCTTCAACAAATTAAGTGAATAAAAAGCAGAAATGTAAGCGAAAATGATAAATTTGACCTCAGTAAATTTTAGCTATTTAAATATAAGTGAATTTTGATTTTAGAATATTGAATAAAAGATATTTTTTGTTTGATAGTTTACAAGCGAAAATATATGTCTTAATTCATCAAGAAACGCTTTACAAAATTTTAGCATTTAAAAAAAATTTCAGCTTTTAGTAAACATAATACTAAGAACTGCAATTTTTGGGGGCTTTTTTAACCTTTTAATTTTTTTTGTCATTCATTAGTTTTTTAGTTATAATTTAACATAGATAACTGCACATTTGGAACTGATTTCACGCAGAAACACGTCATGTGCTGCCAAGCTCCAATGTTTCACACCTTAGGATGTGTTCTGTCATCATTAGCAACAGTTGTGTATCAAAATACAATTGTGTATCCATCTTTCATTTTTGAGCCTGTTGCTTCACTGAAGAGTATAGAAAAGTACAAGTAAGAAATTTTAGACGTATTCGTATTATTTTTTATGTTTGTTACTATTTGCTTAAAAGTAATTGGGATTGAAAAATTAGTGAAATTTTAAAAGTGTAGAGGATGTTAGTTTTGTTTACTCATTGAAAAATAAATATTCTCATTTAAAAATCATCAACTGTATATTTTAATTATATATTATTTTTCAGTAAATTATATTTTAAGAAAATATTTGCTATTAGTAAAAGAAAAATGTAAACATGTTTTAAAGTTGCTGATTTTAACCCGGTGACTGTCACAAGAAATGATTGTAATTAATTGTTTAAAAAAAGTCATAGTGGTATGGTGTTGATACAAAAAATACTAATTTTAATTTTTAAGCAAAAATTTATATTATTGGAGATAACAAGGGTTAGTGCGATTGATCATAGTTGATAATATTGATCTTATTTTACATTTATGATAAAATTGATATAATTTAAGTATTTTTTTTAAATTTCTAGATGTAACTACTGATATTTATGAGTATATTTTTAAATAAATTTAACAAGGAACTTCCACGCACCCTCTACGCCTTAAAAGACTTTTTAATTAAACAAAAGTTTACTATGTCAAGAATCTGTATTTTATGTACCAAAGATGCAACATTGAAATTTAAGTTTTTCGATAACAATTCAAATATAAATTTAAAAATATATAAATATAGTATTAATTATATTGTTTAAAGGTGTTTATGGAATAATAATAAGAATGAAACATTTTCTACTCAAGGAGCCTGTAATATTACAATTGATTATATATAATTGATCTTTTTCTTGTATCTTTGTAGCTTTTTACTTTAATTATTTCTTATCAAAGCACAAAATCAGCAAATACATCTCCTTTTGTCACTTGTTTTCCTAAATAATTTCTCATACAACTTCTCATAATTTTTTTCTGAAATAATTTTGATACTTAGAACTATATAATGTAAGTTTCAATTTTGATAAATACAAATAAATTTTGTTATATTTATTCTATGGATCATTTTATGTTTTATACACCGTAGAAAAAATCATATCAGAAATATGAGATTGCTAAGAGGCTCTCTGGTGAAAATAAAGATACAAACTGCACACATAGCCAACTCAGTCTTCTATGTTATTCTAGCCAAAAATCCACAAATCTTTCCAAACTGCGCAAAAAAGCTTTGCTCTTAGAAATTATGTCCGCCTGTGACTTGTGAGTGGTTCGTAAGCAATACAATTGGCAAATATATAAGTAACCTTATAGTTAAGCTTATATCAACTCAAAAACATTTTTAAAAGTTATTTGACCATTTCCAAATTGATAAACAATTACGTGTATATATATATATATATATATATATATATATATATATATATTGGTTTGGGGAAAAAGTAATCCATTATTTTTTCGGTGGACGTCTGTAGTGATCGATATCTACGTGAGCTATCTACTAAACAATTTCAGATTTATGCTCGTTAAAAAGGTGACATTTGACACTAAAATATCCTCTTGCGGTTTTTCGCTTGATTGATTCAGTTACGAGTACAAGTTTTAAAAATGGAAGACAACAAACAGAAAATTCGATACATTTTCGTTTTTCTCTTGTAACGGCGAAAAAGATAGCCGGGTGGCTAAAATTGTGAAAGGTGTTTATCATCCTATATAAGATTGTAACAACCAGTTACGTTCAATTTTTGTTTCGTTTATTCCATTCGGGTATTTTTGATGTTAGAAATGCACCTTGCATGTGGATACAGCATCGTCAAAAATGTCTATAAAATATCAAAAATGGTCGAAGTTAACCGCATGTCAGCAGTCGTAACGCGCAAGACCTAAAAATCTACATGAAAGCTGTTTTAAACCTTTTTACAAAGCGAATCCAAAAGAAGTTACATAAAGTTCACGTAAAAATAATGGATTTCTTTTTCCCCAAACTAATATATATATAATATAATATATAACACTATATATAATATAATATCGCAATAAATAAGTATCACATGATATGTTTACAATTTAAAGAAACATTTTGAGTACTCGTTATTTCTAAATCTTCTTTCACTGGGTTCTATAAAGTATCTGATGTATATTCTGACGTTTAGTAATAATTCATATAGATTTAAACTAATAACGTTAGGGGTTAGATAAATTCAAAAAAGTTTTAAAACTTTTTTCAGTAAAACTCCACATATGGGCCCTTTGTTGCATAGGCTACATTAAAATGGTAGTCTATTTCATGAAAAACTTAGGAAAACACGTGTGTTATAGAGGCTTTAATCATAGCCTTTATAGGTCACCAACATTCGAAACTTAATTTCCATAAGAAATATCCTTTTTGGAATACTAAAAAAGAATTATTTCAGTGATATATCACGTGACCTGTGTGTCTCAGGAACTCAGTCCAATCCATCTTCCTGAAAGACAATCAACGCAGATCATAAAAACGATTCAAGCAGGAAAATCAAACGGCTTACAATTAATAACGCATGGAGATAGTGTTTACAAAAGAAAAGCTATTTAAACAGAAAAAAGAAATCGTTTAGGGAAACTTTCACAGTGTAAAAGATACATGTAATTCTATGTATATATATGAAAATAAATACCATAGTTTTCTTTTTATTTCCATTATTTTATGAATCACTAAACAACAAAGTGTGTCAGCTATCTTATAGACATATTTATAAACCTATTAAAAATAAACGCTTCAAAATTAATTTCCAATTCAGTTCATTCCTACCATTTTGAAGATATCGAGTTGTAATCGTAGATATTTTATTTTTTTACTCTATATCAAAATGAAATTAAATATTTTTCTACTTTATAATAATTCATGAACTTTTTTCAGATTATATGTTGAAAAGAGTTTTTAAATTTTTAAATTATATTACTTTTTTCTTCATTTTAGTGACGTTTTATTCTCTATTTGTCATCATTTATTGAAATGATGATTTTTAAAATTTTTTTCATTTGTGATAATTTTCTATCCAATATAGGATCAGAATGTTTTCTTTACTTTACTTTCAAATGATATGAATATAAATAAATAACAATTTTCTCAAAAAATATTTATAATAAGTTTAAGAAAATATTTCTAGGTGTATAACATCCATAGGGTCACCAACAATGTTTGTCGATTTGTTAAAATCACACAGAGAAATTAATACAGACATTAGTTCATTAAAACAAGGTAAGACTGTTAATTATTAATTTTACAGAGCATAATAGACATTCAAATAGGCATCACTTCTTTCTTTAGGTTTGGATATTAATTGTAATTTATATGGTTCAAAATTATTAGGAACAAAATTTAAAAATAGGATCTTTTAGAAACAGGAAGAGAATAGTTGTTTTAGAAAATGCTACGCTCCTTAAAATTACAGTGAAATACTTTGTAAAATTTTTGGTTAAAATCACATTTAAAGCGTACTATTATACTCGAAAATTTCGTTAAAGATGAACAAATGACTTTGAAATTACCTCCATAATGTCAAAAATTGTTAATTAATAATGTTTATTTTGTAGTTGTAAGGGGGTGCTCATTAATAAGTAAAATCGATAACATTTGTGTCTTTATCATGTTAAGGAAACTGGTAAATCACACTAAGAAAAAATGCAGGAAGTGACAAAATTTGTTATTGGCTTTGCTAACAAAGTTATGCAACACAAGAGATGAAATCGTTTACTGACATTTTTTAGGGAGACAATTCTACCGAAACAAATTAAAGATAAAAAAAAAGCTATGAATACAATCTTTGAAAATGTCACAATGTTGGTGAAAAACATTATAATAATAAATAGAGTAAATAGTGTTTTTGTACTTAATAACTCAAAAGAAAGTAGCATTTATTTTTTTTCTGAAGAATGATATTGTTACATGGAAACTGTATTATCGTCATCATTGTGTGTAACATAGAAGTTTCAGGATATTTTTGAAGTTTCAGGGTGATGTTTCATGAAGCTTCAGAAGCTTTTATGTCCACATTTCAATTAGGAAACTGGAATACAATTTTGGATAAATAAGAATGCAGTAATTACATCTCCTTATAAAGGAACATGGAAGTTTAATAATATTCTGCCCTATCTAGATACAGCTTTCTATTCTAACAAAATCTCTTTGCTATCGAAAGACTTAGTTCTCATGAATTCAGAGCTTTGGAAGTGTATACTGATTCAGTAACTAGTCAGAAGGAGATTTATAAGAAAATATCACTGTATTGTGAATATCATTACAAAAGAAACTAAGGAAGTTCTGAGAAGAAATTTAGATTTGATGTGTGCCAGATTTACCACCAAAAGTCACAATAAAATATTTCGTAAGATGTATGTCCTGATTAGTGTTTACTTTTACAAACGAAAAAATATTTTGGTGATAAAAAATGCACTTTTCTAAGAAGGAAGACTTTAGATTCATATTTTATTATATTTGTCATATCTTCAATATATTGCTATTATAAGAGCTAGAAAAAGAAAGAAAATGATAGTTTACCCCTTATTCAAAATATTTTTAGTGTTTTCTACGAATGAGTTAATGTTTGATTTAAATCCAATGACTAGGTTAAATGAGTTTCCACTTTAGAATTGTTTCTTACTATTTCTCTTTATAGTTGTAAATTTAGAATTCAGCATAGTATTTATTATATTCTGGAATAATCAAGCATTAGTTCATTCATTTTAACTGCCAAACGAGTAGGAAAATTTAATCTTAAAAATATGCTCTGTGTGTGGTATTTTCTCTCTCAAAATTTAGTTTTTTTTGTGATTTTAGATTTTTACGATACTTTTTACTAAGTCTTAAGTAATTCTTAACTAAGTAACTCTTAGTTTTTTTTTTCGAAAAATTTTGCGATCTTCTATTTAATTTTTCAATCTGGAATTTATTATCTAAGAAGTGTTCCAACTTTAAAATCATTTAATTTTATATATTTTTATTTCAGTATTCTTTCTCATTTTACAGAACAAAGAATGAAGCATCAGAATAAGACAAAAGAATAAAGATTAAATTCATTGAATAATTTTTCCAATTTTATTAATTATTTTTACACTAACTGCATGAAATATTCTGACAACTTGTTTTTTAAAAATTGGAAAAAAAAAAAAAAAAAAAAAAAATCAGTAAAAATTTAGTGCATGTTTATACTGAATTCCTAAAAAATAAAATAGAATTTGCACTAAAATTAATTAACAGTTATTCCTTTTAAGTTATTTTAGGAGGAGCAGCTCCATCAGACAGCCTTGTTCTAGATTTGAAGAAGACGTTAAATTCAGCATGTATACAAGTATGTAACTTGCATAGTATATCATAGATTATTTAGTTTATCTATTTTCAATGGATAAAATTAATTTTGCTTTTGCAAACACAAAAGTTTTAAAATACATTGTTGGCATACAAAATGCAACACCTGAAGGAATCATGTGAAATTAACATCATGCGTCTTTGCAATGAGATATCCAAATCATTAGCATTGCAGCGCATACTCAAATCACAGGAAACTATAATACCACTTACAAGCGCAGTTTAAAAGTTGGAGTCTGCCAATTTGAAGTTCGACAATTGTTTTTTCATGCTTGTTATTTACTTATTTTTGCTTAAGCTTTTAAAATTGGCTTCGTAGAAGACATCGAGCTTCTTTTAAATAAATTTGTGAGTTAGATCAAGGAAGAATAACAGCCAATGAAGATTGTGAATTATTCTTCATAGAAATCTGTGATCTTGATGTACGAAACCAAGAAAATGGGATATGTAATTGCTGGATGTAGGAGCGAATGGTGGACCGACGGGACTATCTTCTTGTCATTGTATAACTGCACAGGTATATTATGTTCATAGCAGTGACAGATCACTAACCATATCACAAATCATAGCACAATAGATACAATTTGTTGCGTCATTCGAAATCCTTCCCAAGAAATTGATGTCGTTTGCAACTGAGATAGATATTTGCACCATCATTGGTGCTATGAAACACGGACATCTGCAACGCAGTGGATCGACTTAATTTTTATTCTACTTCTGTCTGCAACACCACGATTGGATTCCAGTTTGGAGACACTGAGATCTTTACTGTGTTGTCGAACTTGGTATCATGGTTAGGACCTGTGATTTTGGATTTTATTTCTGCATTTCTTTAGTACGCATTGGCGATACACTGAACAGCCAGCGTGACATCTCTGAAGTGTTGGAGCCTGTGATTCTTTGAAGCTTACAACACTTGCCACTAGCCAGATTTCAATCGGATAATCCATGACCACTAGTGCCATGCAATGTTCAAGAGTTCTTCTGTACTCATCGAATTGAATTGCTTCCTTGATCTGTTTGTACTCCCGATATATCGAAATACAGCGGCCCATTATACTTAATGCTCAAGATTCACTACCGGATGCTTTACCAGATCAACTTTAGCAATAAGTTGAAGCCGCATGTATTGTTATACCCCATGCGTACATGTAAAGCTTCTTGGATTCTGTGTTGAAGAATATAACAGCGGTTATAGCCTAACAATGGCGGTTATACTAACTATTCATTTTGCCATAATTCCCTCTTCATACGAGTAAAAAAGACTGTAACTTAAATTATTAGATTTTTATATCATGTTTCATCTGCCAAATAAAATTTGCTGAAATATCTTTTGTTTCATGGTGCTATATTAATGGATGACTAGCAATTTATGTTCTTTTTGGCAACACTATCCTTATCAAAGAAAATGCTTTTATATGTTAATAATATTTCTCGAGTTGTATAAAATTAAATGAAATATTTTTTGATAGAATATTTTATATAAGAACTTTTTACCGGTATCAACACATTTTTCGTCAACCTATCAGTTAATCAAGAGAAAGGTATAGTAATATCGATCAATATTTTTTGCAGAACTGAATTCGAAAAATTATAAGGTTCATTGTTTCATATTAGTCACTTGTCCAATTTATAAATTCATTCTTATAAAAGCGGCAGTTTAATTTTAATAGATTTGAATGTAAAAATGTAGGGTTATACTTCAAAATTATCCAATTTTTCTTATGGTATTTTCGTATGGTTCCAGAAAGCTTAAACTACACGATAATGATTCCCTCCAATGATGCTTGCATTTTGCATTAAATAAAATACGATTTAACGTAAATTATAATATTTTAACACAAACACACACACACATATATATATTTACTTTAAACTGCGGAAAGTTGTTTTATTTCTCAAATACTACCTGCTCATTAAAGAGAAAATAAGATCTTTCCGGAACAACAATAATTATATTGTATGGATAAATAATTGTATGGTTAAATAATCTGTATGGATAAATAAAATTGTTATTTATTCAGTTTTTTGTATCAAGTTAATGCAATCAAACAATCTACAAATTATTTGGTAGAATCTCCCATATCAATATATTAATAAAACATAATAAACTTCATAAAATATCATTACAATTAAAGAAATTAACATAATATTATTTATTATGTATCTAAAAACGTGAGTAGGTGTAGTGTATCAAATCATGAGGATCGGACACGTGATCTTGACATTGCACTTTTATCTTTTCCACGCAAGTAAAAGGTAACATTCTAAGTATAAGTTTTTTGAAAAAATGCAATCAATGTATATAAGACAAATTAAAAATGCTCAAAATATTAACTGCAATGCTTGCCTAATATCAACTCCTCATGAAATTATGTGAATACCTACCAATTAGATAGAAATATCTCCAACTGTTTATAGTGTACTAAGATTGGCTTAAACTAATTTTTACTTTTACTTTTTTTTAGATAATTATCATTTTTTTCAGATACTCTTTAAAATTTTTTAGATTGGTTATGGTTTAACGGAAACTAGCCCATGTGTTCTTATGTTAAAAAAAGAATCTGGTTATAAAGAAAGTATTTCACATTATATGGAGCCTTTAAATTACATGGAGGTTTGTAAATTTTATATGTATTATATAACTTCACAAATACATAATTTTTTTTATACGTTTGAGTTTTTATTGTGCATTATACTATAATATTATATTTTTATTCAGAATGAATTTCTGGAAGCTATTGTTCTTAAAAAAACATTCCATTTCAATTATTTATTTCTAAAATTATATCCAAAGAGGTATTAGTTTTTAGGTGAACAGTTTTTCATTTTCTCACAAATTACCATCTTATTTCTTAGCTATTCTTTCTCATAATTTTATTATTTTCTTTCTCTCTCTTCTTGTCTCTCAATTGTTAACGAAAAACAACCGCATAAAGTATCATAAAGATGGACAAAAAGTTTTTTTTAGTCATTTCAATTTATGCAAATGAGGAAAGTCGTCCATAAATGTAAGAGAGATTCTCCTTTCATAATTTTCAAAAATAGTTTTTCGTTTTCAAAATGTTATTACATCTTTCATTTTAATTTAAGTTCTAAATAGTAGATATAAATAAAAATTGTGTTATAATGTCAAATATCAGTGAAATATTTATTATTTTTATATTACTTGTATGAAAGTACTTAACCGAAGATATTAATGTATATGCTTTTAACAATCAAAACATTTTAAGGATGAATTTATTAATATTTATAAAAAAATTTTACACAAAAAAATTATGCATTCAAAAATGGTTAAAATGTTTTAATGTAATATTAAAACATATTTCAATACAAATTTATTTGAAAAAAAAAAGATTTCTCTTTCATAAAATATGTTTTTGAAATGTTTCTAGTAATTTTTTTAGCTGCATTGTCTTTTACAATAATTATACACGTCATTTAAAAATATTTAATTTGCAATAGCACTGTAAAATAATTTTGATAAATGCAGTAAATTTTAAAATAGTTATAATAATTATTGAAGGAGCTAAACCAGTAAAATGAAAATTTTAATTTTTCATCGAAGATATATATCTATATACTTTTTTATAATAATGAGCGAAATATTATCTCTTCCTTTTTTACTCTTGATTAAATAAAACTGGCAACAAAAGAATATAACATGGGAATTCTGTAACTCCTGACCACATATCTTAAGTTAAATGTTTGAATTTACAGATGATTGTGTTATCTGTTAATTCAAACATTTTAATTAAGATATTTGGAAACATTTAAATAATAATTAAATGGTGTATGAAGCTCATAAATGTATCAAAATTATCTTCTTCAATGAATACCATTTTTTTATTTTTTATAACTAAACAATTTTCTTTCAAGAGAACCAAAATATTTCAATATAACTATAAAGTAATACTAGGAACACAATTTTGCAAAGAGATTTAAATAAGCATAAGTTACTTAAATAAAAATAAATTGTAATTAAACAACTTTTAATATCTTTGAAATAACTGCTTAAATAAATTCACATCTATTTTCTAATATCTCTGAATAAGAATTTTATTTTATTTATGCAAACTTAAGCTTTTATATTTGTTTGCTATCCAAGAAAGTCTAAGATTATCTTGGCATGTCAATTTAATAATTCCGAGTTTCCAATAATAATAATATTTACTTAGGTAAAACTTGTTGATAAAAATGGTTCAACAGTTTCAGTTAATACACCAGGTGAGATCTGCTGTCGAGGACATGCTGTTTTCTTAGGTTATTGGGATAAAGAACCAACTGAAGAGGTTATAGATAAAGCACGTTGGTTCCACACTGGGTATGACTAAACATATTTATTTTTGTTATTGAACACACAACAAGTACTCATATTAGCATGTACGGAATATACACTTTCTTAAGAAATTTTTTTTGTAGAGATTTGGGAGTAATGAATGAAGAAGGAGCATGCAAGATCGTGGGGCGCATAAAGGATATGGTGAATCGAGGTGGTGAAAATATTTATTGTCTTGAAATTGAAAATTTCTTAAGTTCTCATCCGGCAGTTCTCGAAGCAGCTGTAAGTTTCTTAAATCTACTAATGATCAATTCTTTTTTTAAATGATTTTGAATTGTATTAAAATATTCTAATACAGAATGTTTTAAAATATTCTGTTTTCTATTAATTTTTTGCGTGTAATTTTGGAATTTAATTCACATATAGTAAATAACATAATTTCTGAGATAAATTAGAAAATGACGTACTTAAGACTTCAGATATTAGAATATAAAAAGGGTGTAATATTAAAGTAGCTATAAGAAACACGAGTGGTTAAGAATAATTTACTCTTTTTGGTAACTATTTAAATACATTAAAACAAAATATATAAAGTGATAGATATAAATACATAGAATTAGTAAAAATATGAGAGATATTTATAATTTGAATAGTAAATTGAAAAATATAATTGTTATTAATTATAAATTATTGAATGTTGAAAATTCTGAAAAAGAGCTATTTTTAGCTCTTCTATTTCTTAAATTTGAGTGTTTCGACTTCTAAAGTAAAATTCTTTAAATGCTGTAGCTGAAAAATCTTGACGAAGTTAATTTTAATAGGTTTGAGCAAAATGTTTTGTTAGATTAACTTTTAATTATATTTGTTCAAGTGTTGTCCATTAATTATAATCCTAAATTAGTTCTAAAAAGATTCTATCTTCAAATAAAATTAATTAGACAACTTTCTAAGACCATTGAAAAAAATAAATTATAACAGTTTTTAGTTTATCAATATACCAGTCCAAAAACCATTTATTTATTATAATAAAAGAGTGAGGATAAGCGGTAAAAGGATGAAGCAGAAAAAAAATTAGAATAACTGAAAAATTTACCTACCTATGAATTCTCATTTCTTAAACTAAAATCGAAGGATCATAATCAAATTGTTCAATTCTAATGACCTTATTTCATGTTTTCAATTTTTGCACAATACTTTATTATTTACGAGAGAACTTTTTTCATCATAATTTTCTTGCAAGCCCTGCCATATGGCCAGAGAGCCTGAATTCATGCAAAAGATAGACGCACAATACTTTATTTTGTTAAATCTTATACTTAGTCGTAGATCCTAATTGATAAGATTCATCATTTTAAAATTAATGTTTTTTCAAATATTCATCATGAAGAGGCAATTATAAATTTTTCTAAGCTTACAATAATTTTACATGCCTTATTGAACAATATTTTTATTTGTTTTTGTTGACACAAATTGTCTCAAGATAAGAGATAATTTTTAATTTCACTTTTTAGGAAAAAAGTGTACATGTTTAGGAACTTTATTTCTTAATGTTAGATATAAGTTTGAATTTAGTAAAATCCTAAATAATTGCTTTTATTAGAAAACAAAATTATAAATAAAACAAAATGCATCTTAAATTACCAAGAAATTGTGACAACTCTTAAAGAAAACTTATTCATGAAAGTAACTTTTTTGAAGGGAACGATGAATTTACTCTTATTATTCTCTTTAACTCAAGGAATAAATCTCATTATTTGATTTCGTCCGTGAAATTATTCTTTTGTTATTTATTCGTTAGGTATATTTTAAGACAATTACAAGGGTAGCTCTGAAAACTTGTTAAACAACAGATTAAAAAATGCTATTTTACAAATAGCTTTAAACTCATCTTCAATCAAAGGAAGTTTAATCATTTTTCATTTAATATACCCCTTTAAAAACACATGAATTGAGGAAAATATTTTTAATCTTTTGCAAAAGCAAAGGGGAAAATAATCCCTTCTTGTACTCAGAAAAAGCTGAGCTTGTTATTCTTTCTATAAATTCTTACTTTAAATTTGAAGGGTTTTTAATTTATAAATGGCATAAAGATTTTTATATTTTACTTTCCAATTTATGATTGTTTGTTTTCATTAATTTAGGCTGTGGGTGTTCCTGATGAGAGGATGGGGGAAGAGTTGTGTTGCTGGATAAATGTGAAACCCGGTATGTCTGTCACGGAAGATGAAATTAGAAATTTTTGTAAGGGAAAGGTAGTCTTTACTTTTTATTTTAAGAACAATTTAATTTAAGTAATGGTATTCAATAAAATAAAGCATATGCTGACACTGTACAATGAATTAGAAGCCTAAGATTAATATTTTATTGGATCACCTTTTGCATAAATAACAACTTTTTGCATAAATAACAATGTTTGGCTGTTGAATCGACATACTCCTAGGGTGCATTTATTTCTACAGAATGCCAATGCACACATTGGCTGAACAACTTTTTTAAATCTTGTAAATTGGATGACAAAAGAGAGTATATCGGATGTGTCTTGTTACCATATTATTTTCTTATGAAGTTAAGATCCGGGATTTGCAATAGCAAAGAAAAGTGTTGCAAACCAGAATGATGTTCAGCGAGTCATTGACTACTTTTGCCACGAATTATAGTTACACTATCATAGTTGAAGTCTCCGTTGAATTAGAGAAAAAATACAACATTGCAGGATGTACTTGATCTGCTGATATATTTAGGTATGTCATGGCTGTTTCCTTACCCTCGAGGAATACCAAGGCATAATTTACATATCAGCGGCCCATATCATGATTGCCCTCCCACACCCTCAAACAATCAGACTAAGACAAGGTAAATTCATAGCTTCTTCAGGTTCTCATTGAATTTTAGGTCTTTCTTCAATGAAAAATAAGATGATTCATCTGAGAATATTACCCGTTTTCAATCCTCAGATGTCCACCATTTTTTCTCTTACATCACTGCAAATGAATATTTGCATTTTGGGAAGAAATGTATGGGGTTTGCTTTCATCTAATCAATTTAGCATCCCCTAAGGTTTGCTCACATCCCTAATTAAGCATCCTCTTTAATTCTCTGTACATGATTCGAAATGAAATCTATCAGCAGGAACTTTTGTTGATGAATTTTTGTCATTTGAAGCCTTGTCTTAGTAAAATCCTTTTTCTGCTATAATTCATCGTTAGTGGCTAGCGCAAACAAACATTTCATAGTGTCAAAGATTTGGTAGCACACTGGAAAAGTTTCATAACACCCGCTTTTTGAAGATGTGATACCACTAAGTTGTAATCCCATACATTGCTGAAATTGAGTGTTTACTTGAACTTATCCTGTTTGATGTATTGGATAAAGTAACAGATGGGGTACCCACGTATAAGTCACCAAGATTTATATGAGTTCTTCTCATTTGTATGAGCTAAAGGTGTTGGTACAAAATCTTTGTTGCTTTACAAGTTTGATAGTTACTGTTTCCTTTTATTTAGTTTCTGAAAGTATATCACTAACTTTCAAATTTCACTGCTAAGGAAGCTTAAGTGGTTTTTTCTTGTAGCAAATATCAAATTTCTTTATACATATACCTTATTTATCAAGATAATCTTAATATAAAACCATTCACGAGTTCAATATTCAAATTAAATTTATATATTTTTCGTCTATTTCAGATAAGTCACTACAAAATACCCCGCTACATATTATTTGTTGAAGAATTCCCAAAGACTTTATCAGGAAAAGTTAAGAAGTTTGAAATTGCACGTATTTCCAAAGAAAAGATAAATTTGTAAAGCCATCAATTTATGTATTGTTTGAACTGTCCATACATAATATTGAATTTTAAAAATATATTTATTTGTATAATTATTTATTTTTCAAAATTTTTTTATAATCTATTTAATAAATATTATATTATTGTTTAGTATATATTATACTAACTTATTAGTTTATATTATACAATATCATTTAATTAATATTTCGAAGTTATTTTGTTACAGAGACTCTTAATTTTTTTTTTTTTTTAAATTGAATGGGGAAAAATTTTGTAAATTTTATGTTCATAGAATGCATATTTATGAAATATTTGTAAACATCCACATAAGATATGAAAAAAATTCATTTATCATTACGAAAATAATCATTCATACATTAAAATTTCAATATCTGATGATTTTCCAACATTATATTCATATTAGATTCATCTTTATCAAATTGCAAATGAAAATCTAACAATTGCTGAATGACTGAATGTGATGATAAATCTATAACGTTTGTTCCATATTAAAATTTTGTAATAGAAATATAGATTTCGTGTATCTATTTTAATATTTAATAGAAGATATGTACTATTTCACGAGTTGCATAAATTATAATTTTAGTAGTTTAGATTATAATTTTAGTATTTTATAATTTGAAAGCAAGTAAATAATTATTTGCAAATTTAGAATTGCAAATAACTATTTCCTTACATAATAAAGCAAAAATACAAAATGGTTCATTTTTATTTTTATATTTGTTACACAATAATAATTTTTTGTGGTGATATGGTTATTCGCTTTCAGTTTTCAGTTACTTTAGAGAAATTTTAATGATATTTAAAATAACCAATAAAAGTTAAAAACAGCATCTTTGAATTTTTATTTCTGATCATTTTTACAATGAAATTATATTAATGAGATAAATGTTCCACTATTTTAACTCATTTTTACATGCAATTTCGGGATTTGATTTATAAGATACAAACATTTATAAATTTAAAAAAAATGAAAGATAATTTTTAAACGTAAATATTTACCTTTTCTTTATTTATGTTGTGATCTTAAATACAACAATCTTTCTTTAAATTCTATTAATCTTTCTTAATTTTTTAAATATGTTACAAATTTCATTTTGCGAATTATATGTATTAAATTTATATTGCATTCTTGACAAATATTAATTTTAAGATAAAAATATCAGCACGGTTCGAAATTTTTATTTATATTTATTGACAACACTAATATTATATTATCATTATTATAAATGTTGTTATAATATTTTTGTATGCATTGATTTTGCATTTTAGACTAAATTAAGTAGTTTCTTGCATTTTGTCAGAAAAAAAATATTTACATTATGCTATTAACTTTTCATAATTAGAAATTTGTTCAGTTTAAAATAAAATTTAATCATCGAGAAAAATTTTTTGTTTTAATTTTATGACTACTCATAAAAAGTAAAAATTGTTTGTTTTTTCACAAAAATAAAATTTGGAAGCCTTTTGTTTATTTATGCGATTGTTAAAGTGGATATATGTACCAGTATACTCTTCCTTGTACCTAGTCTACAAACTAATTATTAAAGTATAGTTTATTTTTGTGAAAAAAACATTTACACTGACAATAAAATTGAAATATTAATAAAGGATAAGAATTTTTTAAGTGAATTTGAGAAAACACTTAGAAAATTTCGAAATATATATTCGTCGCAATTTATCTAAAAACTCTATATTAAGAAATTAAAATTCCAGATAGAGTATCATTTGAATGAAATTTGTTGTGATAGATATTTTTAATAACAAATGCAAAAATGTAAGGTTATAGAATCAAATAATATTTCAAATAAATATAATAAAATAATATAGTTTTTGTGGCACATTCAAATAACAGTGCAACGAAAGAAAATTGAAGATAATATTCTCTTTCGAATAGTTATACCACTTACAAATTAATTTAATCTTTTCAAAGGGGTATTACGAAACTTCTTACTGTTGTGTAGGTATTAAGTATCATATCTTAAATACTAAAAATATTTATGCATTTAGTATAATAACTAAATTCCCTTTCGTTTAATCTGTCATTAAATTTTGAAATTCTTATAATTGTTTAACTCTTTTAAAACTATTGATTTAAGAAATCACAATTTGATTAAAATTAGTACTTTTTACTAAGTTCTTTAGGAAAATAGATTTGTATAACATAAGATCAAGTATAGAAAGTAAAGAATGCTTTTACTTAAGTATTTTCGAGAAAATAACCTAAAAGAATATAAATTATTATTCAATTTCACAATAAGAGTGATATCAAAAATACATTAGTACACTGTAATATAAAACTACACGAATTTAATGGCAAGCCATAGGAGCATTTGATGCCTAAGACAGCAACGTTTAGTTCTAGCCTATCAAACATTAGCACGTTTGTAGGCTAGAATTAATTGGGGACGATACACATCTTTTCTCTTAACAATGCTATTTCTATTAATTAAAATCATACTATTCTTCAGCATTTTATCTGGATTTCTCTCATAGTTGCACTTATTATGATTTTTATTATATAACTCAATAAATACATGCACTCTTTTGCAAAATAAATAAATAAATAAAATAGAAAAAAAAATTAAAAAGGTTGAAAGAAAAATTAAAAAAATCGAAGCACCAAGAAGGATTTTTGCAATCATGATGAAATTTAATATGCAAAAATATACTAACAGAACATACAAATGAATAAAATTTCAAGGCAAAGGAATAGGAATTCATAACACGTATTTCTAGTTCGTATTATGAACGCAATTCCTAATGATTTCACAAAATATAAAACCAGTAACAGAGGCGGAAAATTAACCTTTTTTTTTGCTGTCATTGTAATTCAGTAAAGAAGCAACTAAAGATGGCGCTTCGACGATACTGAAGACCTTAAGGACAACTAATCGACTTCGAACGCCATCGCATTAGAGTTGCATGAACTGGGCGGTCATACCGAGCAATAGATCACCACATGCTGTGTACAGACACTGATGAGTAAAGATGTTGACAGCAATGGTTGCTTCAAGGAAATTGCTGATGAAGTGTAGGTCCTGGAAGGCCAAGCAACACACTACGAGACAAGATTGGTTGATTGTGTTCACCAGGCCCGAACCGCCCAATGGTATCATTGTCGAGTATTCAACTCACTACAGCCGCCTTGTATATACCTCCCGTCATACCGTCCACCATCTTACAGCGCTTGTCTGAGGCGGGGTTAAGCGCTTGTCTGAGGCGGTTTCACAGTGGCCTTTAAGACGTTTGATTTTGATACCACAACACCGGAGGATTGGTTTGGAGTGATGTCGCAACCGATCATCATGGCTCCCACTGTCATCTATAGTGTTCAGCGATGAATCCCATTCAGTCTTGAAGGAGATGATCACCGTTGATCGTGTCTGAAGAGGTTGGATCCAGTGCTCCTAATCAGCTACAATCTTATTTTTCAAAGGCATACAGCCATAACCCTTAGTGAGATAGTGAGGGGAGTTATTTCTTATGACAGAAGGTTACCTTTAATCATCTTCTGTATATCTTTAACAGTTCAATGATATGTTGATACCAGCCTATAGCCGGTTGCTTTACTCATCATGGCACGTCATCCTAGGGCCAGTTTCCAACAAGATAAGGCCAGGCCACATACCCCATATATATCTTTAGACTCCCTCCGTGCTATTAATACTCTTCCTTGTCCACCAAGGTCACTAAACCTTTCACCAATCTAGCATGTCTGATACATGGTAGGCCGGTAGATTCGGGCACCACAAAATATTGCAGATCTGAAGCAACAACCGATGAATGCCTGGCAGAATGTGTCACAGGATGACATTAGGAGCCTCAACCACTGCTTGCCTAGAGGAATAGAAGCATGCATTGCCGTCTGGTGTGTATCGAACAAGTACTAATGTCAATACTCAATGGGTGTTTGTGAGCCGTGAACAAGTACTATGACCTTGATTTTTTAATCATTTTATTATCGGTATATGTGCTATACACGTATTGAATATCATCAAAATCAGTCTCTTAACAAAATCACAATCACAAAAGTGTGTATATGAAGGTTTCTTAAAAGAAAATAATTTTTTAAAAATTTATTATTAAATATAAAAATTGTTTATAAAAAAAAATCCGCTGCTACGAATTTCATTCAAATAATATTGTATCTAGAATATTAGTTATTTTTATTTAAGTTTTTCAGATTTTTGTTCTAATTTTGATAAAATTATAAAGTATTGGTATGCACATTAAAACTTATTTCCTAAAAATCAAAACTAGTTAAATAGCTGCCTTTAAGAATTTATTATTTCATTTCACATTACCCCTTCAAATTTACCTTATCATATATTTATTTATTTATTGTATGCCACTTAAAAACACTGCAACTCATTAAATATAATTTTTTAAAAATAAAGTTTTTCCAAGTTTTCAAAGAACTTTTAATTGGTAATAAATCTAAATTTAACTAAACATTAAGTTTTCTTTTTAAAGGAAATTTAAGAAAGGCATAGAGAAAAGAAAATTATTTTGAAAGCTATTTAATTGAACTCTTGTATAAATGAATCCCTGATTTTATTTTCCTTAATTTTACTTGTTAAAATGATTTTTATAGGAATAGTGTGTTATTACGTTCTTATAAAAAAAAATCATTTTAACATAACTTATAAAAGTAAAATTATTGTTGTCTTTGTCAGATATTGGGTGATGGCATCATTATTTATACTTCAGCTATCTTTGTGATTACATTTTTGCTTAATTGCTTATCGAAGCCATTAAAATCTTAGAAGTTTGACTTAAATTGTATTTATTTGTGAGATCTTACCATTCAAAAATAGCTTTCAATAAGTTAATTAAGTTTCTTACTATTTTTCTTTTTTAAAGTCATTAGTGTTAATTTTGAAAATTTTTAGGCTTGTTAAATTTTTTGGAGAATTTAAATTTAGTACCAGGGAAAAAAGTAAATTCACATTTAAAACGTGCATGTAATGCTCAGATTTTTATTTCTATTATGTATTTGTATTTGCAATATCATGTAATGTTATTTCTATTATGTATTACAAAGTAATGTAAGAAGTCTTCCCTATTCTCCCTCTAATACCAACCTTTGTTAATTTGGCATTTTCTTATTTGGACTAGATTTGCTCATAAACAACTATAAATACGATATTAAATTTCATTTTGCATTTGAATATAAATGTGATATTCAGATCAATTACCACAACACTTTATTTTTTAGTTTTATTTTATTATAACTATATTTAATTACATATTAAAAAATGTTTTCACATTTCATCACCACTGATTAGCTGTAATTGTAAATACTAATAGGAACAATTTCTTAGAAAATGAGAAATTTAAGAAAATATTTTTCTTCTTCATTTTTTAAACTTTTTAATACAACATATCTATTGAAATATTTTTTATTTTATTCACACTTATTATACATTTATAAGATGTTTGGTGATAAATATATAAATATTAGTAACGAGTTTCATCAACACTATTTAAATAAAAAGA
>JAPDSC010002045.1:60905-102804 GCA_026290005.1 Latrodectus geometricus
GCAAATACCAGAGCTATATACTAAGCTGTGTCTCTAAACGTTGTAAATATCTTAGAATTCTGCAGAAGTGAATATTAAGATACGGGTACAGTTTATAGAAAATTTCTGACGGAAAAGTGTTTTGTTGTGTCTCTCTCTTCGATTATTTTTTAAATAATATTTTCTTAAAAACTGAAAGAGAGAGATTACAAAATGTCCTTTAAAACAAAGGTATGGAGAGTTGTTCATGGATTCAAACTATCGCAATTTCTAAGCTAATATGATGAGAAGGAAATTAGCAAATATATTGCATTTGAAAAAACGACTGAAAAGATTTGAGGACTGCCAGAAATGTCTCATCACAGGGCACTAAGTTAAATAATTGTCCCATGCACAATACGAAAGTAAAACATTCAGCCATATATTTAAATTATACATCATATATAATTTTAAGAAATGCGTGGAACAGCAACAATAACACAAACATAAATATCAATGAAAAAATTTGATAAATCACGTTCTTGAATGTACATTGTTTACCTGCTAAAGAAATTAATTTGAAATACTCGTATTACAAATAAAATCTCAATTATAAGATGTTAAAATTTGTTTGAAGAAAGAGAAACCTTATCTTTCCTAACAGAACAAAAAAAAAATCTTACAACAACCTATGCATCATGAGTGCCTTTTAAACTCAGATTCCTCATTACATGAATTAAAATGACATGGCAGTCTTATAAATATATATTTTTGCGGTAGTACTTCTTCATTAGATGTAATTTCAGAATTATTTAACCTTGATATTTTTCATAATATATTTTTTTAATTTCCTCGCACTTTTTGCTTATGTTCCAGAATATTTTTATTTTTTAAGCATGCATAAGCGCCTAATTGAGAGAAAATCAGCGTTGATAAACATTTCAATAATGTAAATACCATGACGCTTCTTCTGTAAATTACTGTATTATTATTTTTGTATCTAGTAATATTAAATAATTAAAACTTCTAACCCCTAAGTTCAAAATAGGTCAAAATATTGGCCTATTCTGACAAGATAATTTTAACATAAGACAATGAACATTTTTAAAAGATAGTTAATATTTATAAGTATTTTATTACAATTATTGATGGTCTTTATTAAAAATTGTTCGCAATTTTGCCAATCAATTTAGAAACAGAATGTGATCGAAATTCATTTATTCTGATTAATAAATTATTTTTAATCTTATTCGATAAAGTATATGCTCTTGGTTATTCTTTTGTCATTAAGTAAAAAATAATAACTTTTCTACTTTTAAAATTTTATGAACTTTTTTTATACAAAAT
Source organism: Latrodectus geometricus (assembly GCA_026290005.1). Classification (NCBI taxonomy): domain Eukaryota; kingdom Metazoa; phylum Arthropoda; class Arachnida; order Araneae; family Theridiidae; genus Latrodectus; species Latrodectus geometricus. The sequence goes on from JAPDSC010002045.1 coordinate 62,211, forward strand.
TACTATCTTTAAGCAAAAGTCAAAAAATAATGAGTAAAATATTAGAAAAAAATATTTCTTACTTGTACTCTTTTATACTCTGTAAAGCTGCAGAAGACTCAAAAATATAAGATGGAAACACGCATGTATTTTGGTTCATAACAGTTCCTAATACTGCCACAACACATCCTATGGTATGAAACAATGGAGCATGACAGCATAAAATGTGTCTCTAGATGAAATCAATTGCAAATCCACAGTTTTTAAATGAACATATAACCACAAGAATAACAGATTGATGTGCAGTCTAACAATATGAATTTAACTTAAGTTAACACAGTATTTATTTTAGTATCACAAAATTAAAACATTAATTAAAAATAATCTAAATAAATACAATGTTCTTTGTTAAGATTTTTTTTCAAGTAATCATGCACCACAATTTTTCAATCATCTGATGACATAGAGTATAAAGCTAACATCTAGTGGTAATTAGAAGAATACATATAAACCTAACTCCCACTATGCTGAAAAGGAATTATGAAATGTGATTTTGCAGACATAAAAGATAAATATTATTTTTCTGAGTAAACCTGAAGATAATATAAGTATTACTTACTAAGCTTTGTCAACAAGAATATTTTGTTCATATGGATGTGTTGTTGCTTACCTCCAACTCATTCTGAGGTTTGAGCAGACCAGATTCATGAATTTGCTGATATTTAAGAAAATCAAAGACAGGAAGAAAGAAAGAATAAATTTCCACCAAAGATGACCCAAACATTCCAAGACATGCAGAGGCCTGGTATTGCTAGTAGCATTTTAGATAAAGAAAGTAGGATTTCTTATTCTTAGAAAGTATAAGACATTTCAGTTAGCCAATGATAAGAGGCTGGTGCAGATTTTTTGTCAAATGACAATGTTAGAAATAGACTTGGTTAACAACCCTTGTACCAAGAGGGATTTCGATAACAGTCAATATTGATAAATTTGGGCTTTTTTTTGGGGGAAAAAAGATCGAGGTAGACAGGATACAACGAACGAGGCTGCAGGAATATTATTATTTAACTGATTCATAAGAATGGAATATGCAACTTTTGTAAGCCCGAAGACCAAAAATATCAAAGATTCACAGTTGCATGAATGTTATTGATATTGATATTGTAATAAATAATTTGCAGAGGTAGCCGGCGTTGTATTTATTTCAAGAATGATTACAGACCAAAATGTTTCTTATTTAAGAATCATATCATTAAAAATTGCTTATAGATAAAAATATAAAAAGAAAAACAATCATTTTTATCTCTGATATGATTAATTATTACTGTTGTTCATTTGTTAATTTCAATATTTGTTTAATTAAAAATAGTTATTTTTCTAAAAAACATTCATTGTAAAAATAATATTATATATATTAAAAATTTGATATAAATTGCTTAAAACTAGTCAATAAGAAAAAATTACATATCAATTACCATTTCATGAAATCCAAATTCTTTGCCACAAATCAGTGCATTATTGACTATACTATGATGACTAAGAACAGCTGCTTTAGGTGCACCAGTTGTACCCTAATGAACATACAAATATCCATGTATAGAAACTAAATCAATATATATGTCAATTTCACACTGTTGCTCATTTTTTTAAAATTCTTCATGAATTTCATTATCATATTTTATATTTACTTACAGAAGTAAATTGAATATTAACAGGTTCATCAAACTCTATCGATTTCTCTATCTTTGATAAAGATTCTTGACTGTCCTTATTTCCGATCTCGAGTAGCTCATGAAAACATATAGTTCCTCTAAAATAAACAAATTGGATATGAATTATTATTAAAATTACGCTGCTGATTAATAGGAGTTTTATCAAAACAAAAATATGTATTAAATAGGATAAGCCATTTTTGTAACAATATATAATGATTCTTAGAATACGATTACTAAAAAATTGAATATTATCAAATTTTTTGATAATATTAGAAAATTTTTAATTTATATTCATTGTAATTAAAATATTTTAAAATGTTAACAGATTTTAGTTTGGCTTATAATAGTTACATAATATTTTTAATGAGTCGTATCTCAAACACTTTATCAGTATATTTATAAACATCAAAGCACAAATTAAATATAATACCCATAAATATCATATAAATCATATAATCAATAAAATTTTTGAAATTCCTAATTAAAAATTTGAATTAAAAAGTTATTTATAAAAAAACATTTTTTGCATTCAATCGCATACTTCAGAATACTCACGCTTTATTTTCTTTAGATAGCATAAAGATATTTTCCAAACTCGGTAGGCTACAAAAAAAAAAAAAAAAAAAAAAAAAAAAAAAAAAAAAAAAAAAAAAAATCGTGTTTTAGTTTTATGTTTTCAAAACATCAAAAATCAATAAACAAAATCAATTTAATGTCATACACTTTACTCTGAAGTTTCCTTGGATCACTTGTTGATAAATTCGGCAATATTTTGTTCAGTATTTTATAGCCATCTTGAGTCTTGAATTTATCAAAAGAAACTAAGGCTTTACATCCTACCTAAGCCAAAATCAAAGAATTTTAGAGGCCATTAAAAGAATCATAAAATTAGAAGCTCTGCTTACACAAAAATCTTGTAAAAAGTCCAACTTACTTTTTTAAGACTGCCTTCCAATTCATTTGCTTGAGCAGCTGGATTGATATTAACCTAGAAAATGATTAAATAGGAAACTGATTAGTTCCATCTGAACAAATTAAAAATGAAATAAATGTAAACAAATTAAAAAATGTAATATGTGATCTAATTATTAGCAAAACTTTTTAAATATGTAAGTGAAATCAAACAACCTAATGCAGTCGGTTGTGTTGTAATTTAAGTGATTAAATGCAATGCTGTAAATTAAGTACTTTAAATTTGTTCCGAAAATTTCCATTCTGCACTTTCGTTTCTTTAAAAGAAATAATTATTTTCAGCTCTCATTTTCAGGAATCACACCAGTAAATTTCTGCAAAATTTCCCAACAATATTAAAAATATTCACTATTGCATAATTTGGATATTGATATTGAAATATACAAAACGTGATAACCAAAAATTTTTTAAATTCTAAATAAAAATGTTACATTCTTTGGCTTATTGACATTATTTGGTTATTATTACTCTCCTGTAAAATATTTTCAGCTTTTTTGTTTCAGTTATTTATTTTAAAATGAATAACGAAATGCGGTATTTTTCTATTTATAAGAACAAATGTTATATTTAGAAACACACATAGTAATTAATAATAAGACCACGATAAAAATTTTATTTTGAAAGTGCAGTAGGAGTGTTGTTAATTACTTTTAATTACTGTTTAAGGGTTAACTGAATTTATTTCTTATAAAAAATATAATTTTTACAAGGAATAAATTCCATTAAGCACTAAAACATTTTCCAGTGCTGTTATAATATAGTTTTCAATGTTCGCCATTCTACTGATAGGTACAAGTGGAACAATACTACGAATAAAAACATATCATGAAATTTTTATGATTGGTTAAAGGATTAGTTTTATGTTTTTTACAGAAAACATTTTCTTAAAAACTTTATAAAATATTGTTGATCTTGAATAATAATTAGTTTTTTTAATAAAAAACTTGTATGGTATCTTTTTGCTCATGTAGTATATTTTTATAAAACATGACTTTTAATTTAATTTGATTTATCAAAATTTATTTCTTTTTTCAGATCAAATAGCATTAATGCCACCTTTGAAATTTATAGCAAAATTTAATTTTTCAAGAAAATTGCTTACGTTTTATAGATGATATCTTAATGATTATCTGCAATAATGGTTTTGAATATTTTCTATACCAGCTTATAATCAATTTTGATTCAATGGCTCTAACATGTCTATAAGCGTTAGTGAAGCAATCGTGGTACCAAAATTTATTTACAAAATTCTAGCTGCGATTCTTTTTTTTTTTTCAGGAAATGTACTAATTTAAAGTTAACTATGTAAAACAGTCTCCTAAAGTAATATTCAATTTTAAATATTATTAAAATATTTTTTATAAATAAGAGGGAAATTTTTAATAACAAAAACAATTATTTAAATTTTTGCACATATATTTTATTTAAGTAGGTTTTTTCAGTAATACTTTTCTGTAGATTTCATAATTTCCTTAATATAAAAAATATATCTAAAACTAATTTAATACTTACGAAAAATTTTTATATTTAAGAAAAAATCTAAAAATATTTTTTAAGCTATCAAATTTAAAGAAAACTATTGCTAAAAGCAACCTATTATGAATACTTTAAATTATGCGTAAAATATAGAAAACCTGAAAATTAACACTGTTGAAACCAAATTAAAAATTATTTCTATAATTAACCGTTCCACAATAAACTATAAATTTCGGCAAAAATAAAACATGAACTAATTTTCTTCACCTGTATCTACCAGATCAAAGTCTACCAGATGTATATTATTGTATATTAAACATTAAAATTTTCAAATGCATTCATTACTTTTATTATAACAATAAATTACTAACAAATATAAGTTCTCTCATTTCCTTATTACATAGAACAGAAGCGTGTGAATTGTCAATAATAGAATTTCGAAATGATTGTATTTAATAAGAAAAATTAATCGTAGTGACTAAATTCCTATTACGATTTTGGTTTATAAACTAAAAAACAATATAATAATGAAAAAATTATTTTAAATGTAAATATTTTCTTATTATAATAATGCAAAATTTGAAAAATCAAAAGCATAGCAAAAAGTTTCTTTTTAATTTAAGTAAGAACTTTAAGACATAGAATCATGATTAAACTTTAAATTAAGATAAAAGTTAAAATTATTTATTAAACATGATGGATTTATTAAAATATATACATTGAATTGACTGTGGAGAAAAATTTAATATATCTATCCACACTCGAGAACATATTTAATATTTACCAGAACCAATCCAGCTTTGGCTGCTGCAAATTGTGTCAAAGGCCATTCATAACAGTTTGGACTATAAATGGCAATTCTGTCACCCCTTTGTAAGCCATTTGCTATAAAGCCAGATGCTAGTTTTTCCACCTACGAACAAAAATGAACCGTTTCATAAACTTGAAATTTTTCATATATAATGAAATATAATTCTGAAACAAATAAAATAATAATTAAAGCAAAATGTAAACTTTTTAAAAATTAAAAAATCTTTGTTTTGCTTTTGCTGTTAATCTTTAATTTTTTGTTATATTTTTTCTGAGATTATCCTGAAAACGAATGCATTGTATGAAATGAAACTTATGTCAGGATGTTAATGTCTGATTGACACAAAATTGTTATCTGATAATCAACAATTTGAAAAAAAAATTTGTTTACTTTGAAAGCTTTTATTATAAGGTTTGTAATAATTTAAACCAAAATTAACTTGGATTTAGGCATTCTCTAAAGATGTTTCCCTGCTAAGTAATTAATTTAAATTATGTAAAATTCCTTTCCCGAACTCTTCCACCTTTTAAATTGTCTATATAACTAAAGGGGTAAGAGAAAATATATACGGTATTGGATCTTCCTTTTATTTCTGTATTCCCTGAGCTGTTATTTATAAAAAAGCATTTACCCAGTTTAATGACACATTTTTTTATTACAGAACATCAGTTTATACTTTTGTCAATACTCTCAGGCTGGAAATTCTATTGAAAGATGGATCAAAATAGTTCCAATTTAAATATTTAATAATTTAGTAATTAAAAGTAATTTGCACGTGTTGAATAAATCATTCATCTTGTTTTAGATTATCAATGAGGGAAGCCTCATTTTGTGGTCCAAAGCAGATTTTTCAACGAAACTTAAAATAACAGATATCGGTAAATATGAAACTGATAACTGGACAAATTATTTTTAAGTAAGATTAATAAATACCTACCATATGAAAAATTGCTTAAAAATTCAGGAAACTTAAATTTTCAATAACAACGTAAAAGTGAAATTTCATAAAATTATATTTTCTACTGCAGTTAAATAAATACAAATTTAAATATAACTAATGCATATTAAAAGTATTATTTTTAATATACATCAGCTATAGTCAAATTACTTCAAAACTATGACTGACAATGCTTCAAAACGTAAAATTTGTTTTTAGTTGATGGTTTGTTGTACCACCAACACAAATAGTAATTTCTTTACTAACACAAATGACAGTTATATAGAGAAAATACCTTACTTATTTCGGATTTTCCTTTTCACGTGTAAACAAATGTCAATCGCTAACAATAGCCCTTATGAACTTATTAACTTTTTTCTAAATCTTGACATTTTTACATGACATAAACTTAATGTTGCACTTGTCATATTTAGTGCTCATTTTTACCAAAGTTTCAATCAGCAAAATGGATACGAATGTCGAAAGAACTATCCTTTAATCCTTAATATTATTTACAGCTCACTTTACAGGAAATATAACAACAATTTTATTTCTCTGAGTTCAGTAAAATATTCGTCTCTAATAAACTATTAGCTCACATAATGTGAGTATCGTAATTATATTATGACATTCAAATGTATTATTAAGGAGATATATTCGTGAGCAAGATTTGCAATTTAAAATGCTTTACGATGTGTGGAAATTCAACTATAGTAATCCCACTGACTATAATTAATATACAATTGCAACATAAATAAAAATATTTGCTTTCCCAAATCCTTCAAATGTTGGTCAATTGTATCTTATGGCTTATAAACAAATCGTATTTAAAAATTACGTTGTATTTTGATATCAAAACTACCTCCTGCATAGTTCTTTGTAAATCGATATTATTTCCCTCATCATATTTGGCTTAAAATTATTTTTTGAACAAATGCTTATATTTTCCTTTAAGTTTAATCTCATACATGTTAGTAAAAACATTTACTTCTGATAACTTTTTACTTATGAAATTAGTATATTTTCAATCCCTTCAAAAGTTTTTATGATAATAAGATACAATAAATAGAGGAAATCAATAGCAAATATATATATATATATATATATATATATATATATATGATAATGTAAAATATTTGCATAGATATGTAAAGTATATGTATACAAATGAAAAAATGTTAACAAATTTAGATAGTATTTTAATTTCCTATTTTTTTTTCTAACGGCGGGCATTGGGTGAGTGATATTTATTTATTCTTTCTTTATATTCTAGTTTTTTATAGTAGCAGTCTATATCTTAGAAGACTAGAATAAATAATTTAATTAGCAGTTTTGTCTCATGAGATATCATTTACTCCAACTGCTCTATTATATCACTTAAAAGCGTGAGATGACATCATTTCATCACCAATGACTACATTTTTTTGCTGTTTACCAGAAATATAACTTTAAATTTAAATTACTACAATAAAAACAAGTTTATGAGATTTTCTTTCTTACTTCAGTTATAGTTTAGCAATCCTCAACTCTTAAGAGCTTTTTCATGTCCAAACTTATTTTTAGATTTCAATTATATTTTTCAGTAGATGTTATAAAAGGTTACAGCTTTAAAAAGCTATAAAAGATTACAGCAACAGAAAAACAAAAATTCAATTTTTCCAGGTATTTATATGTTGAAAATTTGAAAAAAATTATATGAAAGCAAAGTTTATTTTCTTTTTGCCGGTATTTTTTTCCAAAAAAAGGAATGTTTGAACAAACCATTTGTTTATTGATGAAATCATTCAAATTATATAATGTTACAGACTTAGGTCTGTTCTTAATAAATAAGTTTTTATAAATCTTATAACTAAGAGTTATTTTAACTATCTGAAATAGTTGAAAACATCATTATTTTAATATTACTACTGATAATTAAACTGAATTAACTAACAATGAACCCTTTGAAAAAAATATTGTAGAAGCGAATAACAATTTTTAACTATCTAAATAGTTTTCTTAATAATCCACTTGATGATCTGGAGAAAATGTAGTAATTTTTTAATTAATAAATCAAATTTATAGAATGGTAAATATATATTATGAATAAAACAATAAATATAAGATAGAAAACATTTAAATTCAATTCTCTTACTTATGTCCTTTCTTCAATGAAATAAAATAAAAAAAAATACATTCTTTATATTTCGTAATTTAACAAAAATATGCAAATTATTTAGAGGTAGATTTTATAATTAAAACTATATCAACCTAAGTACCACAGACCATATATTATAGAATAATTCATATGTAAATTTTACAACTTTATAGCTATATGTAAAATATAATACCTGGCCTTAGGAATAAGATATGAATCATAACTTTTTTTTACGTACTATTAAACTAACTGTAATCTTATCTCTTAAATCACAAAAAAAATTTCCATACATTTTAACAATTATTTAAGTAAAGAACATTAAAATTTGACAGTTAAAGGTTATTTTAGTCTTTAATTACAAATTCAAATGTTGTTATAATATCCTGTGCTATTGTAAACGTTTTATTATCATCTTTCATTCAGCACTATTGTGAATATTCTATTATCTTTTACTTCATTATGTATCCTTTGCTTATTTAAAAAAAAACATTTTATGTAAAAAACATGGTCCAAGTCACTGAACATAAGCAACTTGCGATTGTTATTCACTGTTAATTATTACGATACTAAATTTTACCATACAAAAAAATTTAAATATTATTTTTAAAACAAAAAAAATCTTCTTAATTAATGGTTCATAACGAGCAAATATTTTTGATGATTATATTTTTATAAATGCTGTTGGCAGACACTTTTTTATTAGGACATTATCTGGTATATAATTTAAGCTGAATAAATGGGAATAACAAATTATTTGCACTGCTTAATAGGGTTCTAAATAATTTGTACCATCAAAATACATGAAACTAGATAATATTTTTAATCATGGCATAATAATTCACTTAATTAAAAATGACATTCCTGTGACTGAAAGTCAACGAGTTTAGCTTTTTTTTAGAAAATAAGGAATGGATGCCACTTTTTACCATGTGCACAAATGCTACACATAGATAGTCTACATCGAGGCGAACAGTCTTTCATGAATTGTTTAAGTTCTATTTCAATAAATTCATTTTGTATATTGTTTCTCCTTTTGAAAATTTCTTGTAAATAACATTTTCTAAATTAAATCAAGAGTTAGAACAATTTTAAAGTTACTCGGTAACTTTTTTATATGAATTACTCCAACATAATTTACAAACAATAGATAAAACTTATCATAAGTTTAAAACATTTTAAATAAAACGTAATTTTCAACAAATTTTCTGATTAAGTATTTTGAAAGTTTACTTTAAATTATACCATTTCTATTTCCCCTAATTTTTTTTAAATTCGTCATAAATTGTAATTAATCTTAAAAATATTTCCCTAAATTTGAATAAAATGAACTATAATCCTTTACGCAATTTTGATCCAACAAACTAGTATTTTCATCTAGTAGACTTGATCAAAAATAAATAAAATTTCTATCATCCGAATATTTTGTTCCGTGTATAAAAGTCAAACCATTAATGAAGAGGTAAATTAAAATGCTGAATTTTTAGTCAATACTTAAAAGCTTAATAAAACATAATAGGAGATGAATAGATTTGAATGAAGAAGTATCAATTATTTAATATAAATATAAATAGCTTTTTAATGGGATTATTTTGTGCCTTTATAAAATTTAAAGAAAAATAAATATTTTTAAAATGTTTTAAAGTTTCAAAAGTTAAAAAATTCTTATTTAAAAAAAATATATTAGTAATTTATTAATTGCCTCATTTCTGAATTCTTGATAAGTCTTTGAAATTCCTTGATGTGCAGATATAAAGGCAATTTTATCTCCAGCATTAGTTGCCGCTTGATCCAATAATTCGCCTATAGTAGCATTTGTTAGTTGAGTAGAGCCACCTCGGAACGAATAACTGGTTTTCCGTTTATGCTGAGCTATAAGACTCAAATTTCTGAAAAAAATACGCATTTGAATAAGTTTAAAAAATGTAAACAATTATGTTTCCTACTTATGTTTGCTAAATTTTTAATGTACAATGTTAACTGCACATTATTAACTAATTTATTAGCTCTATGGCATTCTTAATTTTTACTACGTTTTCTTAAGAGTGTGAATCTATATACTATAGATTACAAAAATAAAATATTCCTGAAAATTAATTAATTGAATAAAATTAAAATGAGCTTACTTTATTAAAAATAAATTAAAATTATTGCATGAATAAGTTTGTTTGTATGTTCTCACATTCATTACGTTTGCATGTTTGTATATTTTCCCTTTCATTATGTTTCAATGAGTTTGTATTTTCTCACTTTAGAAACTTTCCTTTCCTCTTATTCCCAAGTATTAAAAAATATTAAATATCAGGATTGGTTCATACATAACTGTAGATCTAAACAGATATTGAATATGAATATTTCTTATTCCATCTTCATCATCTCAGACCAATTCAACATCTCAGCAAGGTTAAATTTCCAAAAAGAAAAATGCAAACTTTCCATTATGGGCTTCTTTATGTTTAGATTATTCCTTATCTAACTCTTCTAGAGGTAAATTTCTTAATATCTTTTAACTTCATTGTTATTAAATAACAATACCACTACTACTGAAAAAAAGATAATGCCTAGATCTTTATTGTGTAGAACATATAAAATTCAACGAATAAATAAATATCCTACTTTCAAGGAGGGAAAATCACGATGTCAGACTGATTAGTTGGGAAAGGTGTCATTCTCATGATCGAGTTTTATACTTGACTTAACCCAACTAACATTTATAATGTTAGTTGGGTTAAATATGAACAATTTAAAAATAATAACAATTTAAATATGAACAATAAAATGAAAAATATGAACAATTTTTCAACTGCCAAGCTCTTTAAATAAATTATGAACCACTAAATTTTCAGCTAAGTTCTTAGATGTCATGCTATTTCTTTTTGAGCAATAATTCTGTATATTTTGATTTATAGATTGTGTAAATAGGACAACTATATCTGAAGCTATTAATTTTTTTATTAAAACAAAAACTCCAAAACTCATACTAATTTAATTTAAATTTACACATAGAGTGGATATGAAATTATCTTTCCAAACATCTCTCAATTTTAATATAGCAATTAACAGTTTATTTCCCATAGTTTTTTAAACTTTACTCTCATGTATCAAGTTTTCATAACTTTTGTGCTTTATCACTCATAATTTCATTTATAAACTGCAATAACTTTTTTTAAATTTTAATGAATCCCTCCAACTTTTATATATTTACTCGGAGCAAAGGCCAAAGACTTATGCGTTTTATGCCCAAAAATTATTATTAGTTAATGAGTTATGATCATTATTTATGCAATTGTATTTTCTTTCATTGTTTACATCTCCCATATGTGCAGTGACACTGTGATTTTCCAGTAGTCCGATTTTTTGTTTTTGCACACGTTTCCTTTTTCAACTCCCCCTTAACACTCACTATTTTTCCCGGTCTTAATTATTTAATATCATTAAATATTAAGCTTTTTCTAAATTTCTAATTGTTGCAGAGACACCGGACAGATTGCCAAGTTCTTCAATTTACTGCGCTTCTAATAAACCAATATAGATGTTCTTTATATTGTTATCCTAACATTATTATTAATGATAATCAATTTTTCTCATTTTTAATTCTTCTCGATTTATACGTCTTACACATTGATAGCTAAGCCTAAACACAGGGTTTATAAAATTTCTATTTAATTTGATACTTAACTTTTTCCGATACTTAGATAACTTTAAGTTGCTGCACTGATTTTTTCTCATGATTTATACTTAGACTCTTAATTATGTTTATATTTTTGATTTCAGTTTTTCGCTTTCTTAAATAAGCCTTTTTAATCTCCTCAAGCTTTTTTCTTATATTTAACAATATTAGGAAAAGATAATTCTTAATTTTCATTTCTTATTAGTTTTCTTAATCAAATAGCTGCCATAATTTTTATGCTCGCTCCTAGTTTTGGATTTTTATTTACCATTTTAAGGTGCAAGTTTGGCAGATATGGGCTTTGAAATTAACCGACATTCTGCGTAATATGACCGACACTCTGCGTGTCGACACTCTGCGTAATATGAATTTAACTGGAAAAAACAATCAATATCAAATTTTTGGTCTCTAATATGTTAGAATGGACAATTAGTAATTAATTTCCAGTAAATTAATTTGTTTTTAACTTTTTTGACTATACTCGCAATTTAAAGTTTAAATTTTCTTTAAATTCTAAGTTTGGTTACCTAAACATGTGATTATAACTCACTCTCTAACAATTCTAGAGACATGGGCTCTTATTAACCTAGAAACATTAACTAAAGATTTGTATTGGAAAAGCCCTTATGGTCTCTATAATAAATAATCCGATTATCAAATAATTTGACTCATTTTAAATTATTTGATCCCATTATGCAATTATGCCTACATTATTTTAGCAATATTATATTCTTGGCCATAATTTTCGTAGAAATTTAGGACTTTTTAATTCAAGAACCCCATTATTATCTACTTCGATATGAACTAAGATTCCCATTGAACTAAGATAATTTACTTCCCGAATTGGACAAATTTACAATGATAACATACCAACAGTGACAAGATTATCACAATACCACACAAAATTGCCCTTGCAAATGTAACTGTTGTGGTAAAAGTGGTGGAAATTATTGTAACGCCCTAGTGTTCATCAAATAAAATGAAATGCATAAATTGCTCTGAGGAAAATAGGAAAGGATCAAGATTCAATATAACCATACAGTTTATATCACAAACTGTCCATCGTACATACTATTTGAAAAATAGACAGCTCATACGAAGAACACAAATTATAACAGCTCGTTACACCTCATCAACACACATCAAAACGGAAACAACGTACCAACAATTGATTTTCCCACAGATTCAGAATAGTCATGCATTGAATGAATATTATCTGCACAGTTCATTAACTATTTAAAATTTTAAAATGAACATTGAAGACTAGTATTTTGACATTCATTTTCAAGATTGTATATTTTGTATAGTTATTACTTAGTTTGAAATACCTTCTTTTCCTCCATCTCTTTTTTATCATTTAATATCTACTACTATTTTCATTTAAAATGTATATTTCTATTATAATACAATTAAGAGTATTTTAAATTTATTTCCATGAAGAACTGTGATGCAGATACCATTGCATAAGATTTTGTAGGCTTTAACGCCCCATTATTGTAAAAATTATTTTTTGAATAATAGGTGGAAGAGGTTCTCACCCGACGCACTTGACACCACGTAGAAGGTGTCGATTGCACCACTAATGTTAAAAAAGTTAAGGATATAAATAATAGGTAAAGACCGAGGGTTTATTTACATTGACATCTATCTGCTTATACCAAATGATTAACACAGATAAAATCAGAATACATCAAGTGATTGATTTCTTTATTTGATAGTAGTCAATTTATTATTGATTTGTAGATTAGTGGTCAACACATTCATGTTTTCAGATAATTTTTCTAGCAAAAAATTGAATATGCTCTAGTAAGGAACATCAGAATCTCTAACACTACTCACAAAAAAAAATACTATTACGTGCAAGTGCTATTTTGTGTGATTTTTACCTGCAAATAAATGATTTTAATTCTTAATGTATGGCATATTTCTTCCGTAAATTTCATATACATTGTGTTCCATAAAATAACACTTTTAGTTGTATCTAAAAATGAATAATATAGGTAGAATCATTTTTTGTAGGTTTACAAAAAGTTTAAGAACTTCAATGAATACCCAAATTTATAAATGTATCATTGTATTCAACATGAACGAAATTATTTTAACAAATCAATAAGTTTTTAATTCTGCTTTTATTATAATTAAAAAGTTATTTACATTACCTGTAGCTTGCTCGCCGAAAATTAAAGAAGTTAAAACACTTTAGATGTGAAGCAAAGAAATTCATGTTGTTTTTCAAATAATTATAAACTGCTCTCTTCAGCAAGTGGATTGATTTAAACAGTGTTGCTTCGAATACACGTGGTTTTATTGTTTGTAATAAAACTGCCGACAGCTTTTGCTCAGCGAATGAAAAGGAATAAGCAATAACAAATAGTTATGGCCTATTTCTTTGTCTTATTGCGGTATTATAGGTTATGTATTTTTCCCAACTGAAGCTACAAAATCTATTTATACTGTCTGAAAATTTGAATCAATGCGAAAAACAAAAGAGACCAGCACTTAAGGAGGCACTTTCCGTTTAAATTTCAACATATTGAAAAGAAATAGAATTTGGAGAAGACTTAACATTTATAGGAGCTTTCATATAAATGTTAAGTCATAAAATATTAAGCTATCAGGCTTTTAATCTTTTAGATATTTGACGATGTCGTCACCTTTTATATAGTTCGCGTTGTAAAGTCTATAAGGTCATATACTAAGTTGCACGGAGATATGAACACAGATGCAGTTACTAAACATCTCAAAAGAAAATATTACATTCATCTCACAAGTTTCCTAATCAGGAAAATGCTATATCATTTTTTCAGAGTTTCATCCATTGCCAAAATCAACTATACATGCGGCTTGATGTAAACACAATCTTTTTTAAATCTTGAAGTTAATCAAAACGGGTTTTTTAATTCATTTTTTGATATACGGAAGAATTAATATATTTCAATATATAGGAAACATTCTTCCCTTTTTTATATAAAACTTATATCATTAAATTTTTGGATCATTCTCATCAATTTAAAATGATATTTAAGAAAAACAACAAAATTTTTCTTAACTCACTGCTCTCATTAATACTTTATTTTGTCTAGTACTATCATATTACTAATGTAATTGTGATATTATACAATAGATATGTATTACATTATATTTTTGAAATTCAGACAATTAAATTATTTGTGACAAATTATAGAAATAAAGATACACGCTAATATAATTTACAATAAAAAATGTACATAAAATATACATATTATTAATAATAATATATATCAAACTCAAAACATATCTTAAGTTATGTATGGAAAAAAATAAAATAGTTTCCAAGAGTCTAAAAAGTAAACATCGTGCTTAAAATGGTTCTTTTTCAGTAAACTCAAGAGCATGCGTAAATGATATAATAAAAGTTTATGATATCATATTAACAATTTATATAATTTTAATAAAAAGCAAATTTCTATTTATTATTTATCGTTTTTTTGCTTGTATGCCTCAACAGTTCAAATTTAATTCATATCAAGACAAAATGTAAAACTTGCATGTGAGTTTCTTTACTTGTGAAATGAAATTAATATTGCTATACACAAAATAACATTTTAATATAATGAACTTAATGAATTCACGAACCACTTGTGTTCTGATTGATGTAAATTTAACTTTTTCTCACTTTTATGCTTATAGTGATGATATTTGATGATGTTGTTCGACTGCAAAAATAAATAAATTTTTCAAATCTGTTTTTAATAATTTCAGCAAATAGACATATTTTCGCTTTTTTATATAATAGTAAGCTTGTAAAATTTAGCAAATTTTATATTATATTTATATATATATATTTAAACTAAGAATTTAGTACTCGAATTTAAAAAACTTTTTCAGAAAATATAGAATATTGTACATGTGTATTTTATTTCAATTCTATACCTTTCTTTCAACACCAAAGATGAAAAAATTGGTGCTAATAGAAAAAATTAGCATCGTTATTAAGGATGAAAAAATGAATAGGAGAAAGAGGGGACAAACAATCCAACGAAATTGAAAGACTTCTATTTATAATATTTCATAAAGTTAAGATTATGCAAATAATAAAATGTGTTTTAAATTTATTATATCATAAATTACATTAACAAAGGAATCAATTTCCAAAATAATAACTAACAAACTGTAAAGAAATTAAATAAAAAAAAATTATTAATATTGAACATTTTTCACTTTTATTTTTTAAAGGTATCCTTAAGGAAATATATGATTTATATATTATATTAAGAATACGTATGTATTATGTTATATTATGGCTTATATATATATATATATATATATATATACATAACATAAAGTATAATAATTGAACTGCAACTTTTTAATTAGTTTAAAATTGTATTTAACTTCTTCGATCTTTCTTTAAAAGAATGCTAAGTTAACAACAAAGTTTAAAGTTACATTTTTTGAGGACATGAATTTAATTCCTATATTTTTTCTCATTTTGTCAGCCACTTAACTCATTAATAAGTTAAATTTCACCAGCATTTTTTATTCATTAACTGTAACTCATTGCACTAGAATAATTTTCTTGAAATTAATTTGATAAATATAATAATTATTGAAATAATTTATTGTGAATTAATAACTTTTAATTGTTTTTTAAATAAATAAAAACAAAAAGGCATCATTTAAAGTGAATTGGGCTGAGTACTTTTTAATTAACATTGAATTGCTTCTCTCTTTTTATTTTTGAAGAAAGTCCTTAGAGAGAACATGTTTAGTACAATGAACAAAAACTTTGAAATTATATGATGTGATTTATTTCCTATTTAAACTTAACATTTAATTATTGGTTTATAAATCTATATTGCATTTTCTTGCTAAAAATATTGGGAAAAATGTATACCGATCGTTCCAATAAAATAAATAAGTTTGAGAATAAAAAAATGTTCTCACCTAATCTTTTCATCTAACTATTCTTAATGATCAAGAGTAAGTAATGTTTCAATTCAGTTTTAATATCAAAAAGCTTACTTTTAAATCAATGAAAATCTTAAGAAGATCTAATGGATCACAGTTCTAGTTTCATTAATTGAATTCTCTTTAATATATGAACTTTTAAGGAGATTGAAACAATCTGTAAGCAAATACATTAAAATATCACAGATTATTATAATAAATTTCTTAGATGTCTTTCGATTACTTGAATAAATAGAGAAAAATTGTTAATGACTTTAAGGAAATTCATTTTTTAAAATCTTTCCTTTGTACTAATTATAATTTTTGTGATGTTATAACAATAATATATAGAAAATTTATTGCTACATACTACTCTAAAGCTCTATAATTTAAAATGTAAAAATTCATTTTATATATAAATGAATTTTTACATTTCTATTATTTAAAATGGCATATTTTTATAAAAACGAATATTTTTCTTGAACTAAATGCGGATTTTCCATTAAAAGAGAGAAGAGAGAACAATTTATACGTTCATGTATTATATCTATATATTTAACACTACTCATTTTCAATTTATTTTTCATTGTTTTCATTTAAAGCCGCTTGTTTTTAAATGTTGTCCCGCACATAAAAAAACATACTATAAAATTTTCTCGTGGGAGTGCTACTCCGATTATATTAGTGAGTGATGGAGCATTTCTAGGTTCATTTAACTCAACTTCATTTAAGTGCTGCCATCTACTGGAGAAATTGGTACTTAAACTTGTTAAATAATTCTCTTTCTTTTTAAAAGATATTAGGAATATTAGACTCCATTTTTTTCATTTCTTTATTTTAATTAATGTTATTAGTTTCTAAAGTAAAGTTAAAGAAGAAATGTTGAGTGTTTTTGATTTCATATAATTACAGAAACATTTAATTTCTTCCAATCTTAATGTTTAGAAATAGCTTTTTATTAACTAGCTTAACTCATTATAAATTACAAACTGGGAAATTTTTTTTCTATTAAAAATTTGTTTCTTCGAATACTTGTTTTATTTTATTTAAATTTTATAAAATTTCAATTTATAAAATTATAGAAAAGTGTTACATAAACATAGCCTTTAATAAGAAAGCTCTTCAATTTTTCTAAATAAATTTTTGTAAAGATAAAAATTGTAGCAAAAAATTTGAAATGATTATTTTAATAAAAATTCATAATTATTTACCATGATTTTAAATTTAACTAATTCGCTCATTTCCGATGTTTCTAAATCTTATTAAAATTATCTAACACTGTAAAAGTAACTGAAATTATTTACACTACTGGCCATTAAAATTGCTACACCAAGAAGGTGACATGCTATAGACGTGAAATTTATACGAAAGGAAGAAGGTGCTGTGATATGCAAATGATTAGCTTTTCAGCGCATTCAGACAAAGCAGGTGCCAGTAGCTACACCTACATTGTGCTTAAATGAGGAAATTGTTCAGCCGGTTCCTCATACACAAATTACATTTGAACGTTGTTGCCTGGTGAAAAAATGTTGTGATGCCTCGTGTAAGAAGGAGAAATGCGTACCAGCACGTTTCTGATTTTGATAAAGGTCAAATTGTAGCGTACTGGGATTGCGGTTTATCTTATCGCAGTATTGCTGCTCGTGTCGGTCGAGATCCAATGACTGTTAGCAGAATATGGAATCAATGGGTTCAGGACGGTAATACGGAACGCCATGCGGGATCTCAACGGCCACCTATCACTAGCAGCCGAGAAGACAGGCATATTATCCGCATGGCCGTAATGGATCGTGCAACCACGTAACGAGCCGTGAGTCAAGAAATGGAGTCGTTTGGAAGACAACAAGTGTCTGCACGAGCAGTTCGACGACGTTTGCAGCAGCATGGACTCTCAGCTCGGAGACCATGGCTGCGGCTTCCCTTGACGCTGCGTCATAGACAAGAGCGCCTTCAATGTTGTGATCAATGACAAACCAGGGCGCACGAATGCCGAGACTTCATCTTTTCAGATGAATCAAGGTCTGTGTACAGCATCATGATGGTCACATCCGTGTTTGGCGGCATCGTGGTGAACGCACACTGGCAGCGTGCATTCGTCATCGTCAGACTGGCCCATCACCTGGCGTGATCGTATGGGGTGCCATTGATACACGTCTCGGTCACCTCTTGTTCGCATTGACGGTGCTTTGAGCAGTGCACGTTACATTTCTGGTGTGTTACGACCCGTGGCTCTACCCTTTATTTGAGCCCTGCGAAACCCTACGTTTCAGCAGGATAATGCCCAACCGCATGTTGCCGGTATTGTACGGACCTTCCTTGATACGGAACATGTTTGGCTGTTGCCCTGGCCAGCACATTCTCCAGATCTTTCACCAATAGAAAACGTCTGGTCAATGGTTGCCGAGTGTCTGGCTCGTCACCAAACGCCATTCACTACGGTTGATGAACTGTGGCATTATGTTGAAGCTGCATGGGCATCTGTACCTGTACATGCAATCCAATCTCTGTTTGACTCAATGCCCAGGCGTATAGCTGCTGTTATTACTGCCAGAGGTGGTTGTTCTGGGTACTGATTTCTCAGGATCTATCCAGCCAAATTTTTTGAAAATTTAATCACTTGTTATTTCTAGTATAATATATTTGTCCAATAAATATCATTTTGTTATCTGCATTTCTTCCTGGTGTAGCAATTTTAATGGCCAGTAGTGTAGTTTAAAATTGATTATCTTTGTTTCACTAAAATTTCTTTTTATTTAAATAGTGTTGATGAAACTCGTTACTAATATTTATATATTTATCACCAAACATCTTATAAATGTATAATAAGTGTGAATAAAATAAAAAAATTTTCAATAGATATGTTGTATTAAAAAGTTTAAAAAATGAATAAGTAAAATATTTTTTTTAATTTCTCATTTTCTAAGAAATTGTTAATATTAGTATTTACAGCTAATCAGTGGTGATGAAATGTGAAATCATTTTTTAATATGTAATTAAATATAGTTATAATAAAATAAAACTTAAAAGTAAAGTGTTGTGGTAATTGATCTGAATATCACATTTATATTCAAATGCAAAATGAAATTTGATATCGTATTTATAGTTGTTTATAAGCAAATCTTGTCCAAATAAGAAAATGCCAAATTAACAAAGGTTGATATTAGAGGGAGAATAGGGAAGACTTCTTACATTACTTTGTAATACATAATAGAAATAACATTACATGATATTACAAATAGAAATACATAATCGAAATAACATTACATGATATTACAAATACAAATACATAATAGAAATAAAAATCTGAGCATTACATGCACGTTTTAAATGTGAATTTACTTTTTTCCCTGGTACTAAATTTAAATTCTCCAAAAAATTTAACAAGCCTAAAAATTTTCAAAATTAACACTAATGACTTTAAAAAAGAAAAATAGTAAGAAACTTAATTAACTTATTGAAAGCTATTTTTGAATGGTAAGATCTCACAAATAAATACAATTTAAGTCAAACTTCTAAGATTTTAATGGCTTCGATCAGCAATTGAGCAAAAATATAATCACAAAGATAGCTGAAGTATAAATAATGATGCCATCACCCAATATCTGACAAAGACAACAATAATTTTACCTTTATAAGTTATGTTAAAATGAATTTATTTTATAAGAACGTAATAACACGCTATTCCTATAAAAATTATTTTAACAAGTAAAATTAAGGAAAATAAAATCAGGGATACATTTTTACAAGAATTCAATTAAATAGCTTTCAAAATAATTTTCTTTTCTCTTGTAAAAAATCTTAAAAAAAATTATTATGGTGTTATGGCTGTATGCCTTTGTAAAGCAAGAGCTTAAGGACCACTGGACCCGACCTCTTCAGACACGATCACAGTGATCATCTGCTTCAAGACTGATGGGATTCATCGCTGAACACTATACGATGACAGTCTGATGGCAGCCATGATGATCGGTTACGACACCACTCCAAACCAATCCGCCGGTGTTGTGAGATCAAAATCAAACGTCTTAAGGGCCACTGTGAGCGTAACCCTGCCTCAGAAAAGCGCTGTGAGATGGTGGAAGGTGCGACGGGAGGTATATACTAGGCTGTAGTGCGTTGAATAGTCGACAATGATACCATTGGGCGGTTCGGGCCTGGCGAACACAATTAACCTATCTTGCCTCGTAGTTGTGTTGCTTGGCCTTCTAGGACCTTAACTTCATCGGCAATTTCCTTGTAGCAACCATTTCTGTCAACATCTTTGCTCAGCAGTGTCTGTACACTGCATGTGGTGGCCTATTGCTAGGTATGACCTCCCAGCTTCATTCAGCTCCCCATTTCGAAATCGTTTAGTTGTCTTTAAGGTCTTCAATATCGTCGTAGCTGCATCTTTAGTTGCTTCTTTACTGAAGTACAATGACAGCAACAAAAAAGTTTAATTTTCCTCCTCAGTTACTGGTTTTATATTTTGTGAAATCAATAAGAATTGCGATCATAATACGCACAAGAAATGCGTGTTATGGTCGCAATTCCTATTCATTTGCCTTGATACTTTGATCATTTATATGTTCTATCAATATGTTTTTGCTTACTAAATTTCTTTATGATCGCAAAAATCCTTATTGAAGCTTTGATTTATTTTTTTAACCTTTTTAATTTTTTTTAATTTTATTTATTTTATTCTATTTTTTTGAAAAATAGTGTATGTATTCATTTAGTTATATAATAAAAATTATAATAAGTTCAAATATATATAAAAAAACAGAAAAATTGCTGAAGAATAGTATCATTTTAATTAACAGAAACATTGTTAAGAAAACATGCTTATTGTCCCCAAGCTAATTCTAGCCTACAAATGAATAGTCAACAATGATACCATAAATGTTTACTTTGCTATCTCAAGCATCAAATGATCCTATGACTTGTCATTAAATTCGAGTAGTTTTATATTACAGTGTGCTAATGTATTTTTAATATCACTTTTATTGTGAAATTGAATAATAATTTATATTCTTTTAGGTTATTTTTCTCGAAAACACTTAAGTAAAAGCATTCTTTACTTTCTATACTTGATCTTATGTTACAAAATAAATCTATTTTCATAAAGAACTTAGTAAAAAGTACTAATTTTAATCAAATTTTGATTTCTTAAACCAATAGTTTTAAAAGAGTTAAACAATTATAAGAATTTCAAAATTTAATGACAGATTAAACGAAAGTGAATTTAGTTATTATACTAAATGCATAAATTTTTTTTAGATTTTAAGATATGGTACTTAATACCTACACAACAGTAAGAAACTTCGTAATACCCCTTTGAAAAGATTAAATTGGTTTGTAAGAGGTATAAATATTTGAAACAGAATACTATCTTCAATTTTCATTCGTTGCATTGTTATTTGAATGTGCAACAAAAATTATACATTTTGTTATTATTATTTGACTATATAATCTTACTTTTTTGTATTGGTTATTAAAATTAATACATCACAACAAATTTCATTCAAATGATACTCTATCTGGAATATCAATTTTTTAATAAAGTAGAGTTTTTAGATAAATTGCAATGAATATATATTTCGAAATTTGCTAAGAGTTTTCTCAAATGCACTAACAAAATTCTTACCCTTTATTAATATTTCAATTTTATTGTCAGTGTAAATGTTTTTTCACAAAAATAAACTATACTTTAAGAATTATTTTGTAGACTAGGGGCAAGGAAGAGTATACTGATATATATATTCACTTTAACAATTGCATAAATAAACTAAACGCTTCCAAAGTTTATTTTTGTTAAAATAAAAAGAAACAATTTTTACTTTTTGTGAATAGCCATAAAACTAAAACAAAAAATGTTTCTCACATATTAAATTTTGGTTTAAATTTTATTTTAAATTGAACAAATTTCTAATTATGAAAAGTTAATACCGTAATGTAAATATTTTTTTCTGACAAAATGCAAGAAACTACTTAATTTAGTCTGAAATGCAAAATCAATGCATGCAAAAATATTATAACAACATTTATAATAATGATAATATAATATTAGTGTGTTGTCAATAAATATAAATAAAAATTTCAATCTGTGCAAAAAAGTTTTATCTTAAAATTAATATTTGTCAAGAATGTAATATAAATTTATTACATATAATTCGCATAATGAAATTTGTAACATATTTAAAAATTAAGAAAGGGTAATAGAATTTAAAAAAAAGATTGTTGTATATAAGATCACTACACGAATAAAGAAAAGGTAAATATTTACGTTTAAAAATTATCTTTCTTTCCTTTTAATTTATAAATGTTTGTATCTTTTAAATCATATCCCGAAAATGCATGTAAAAATGAGTTAAAATAGTAAAACATTTAGCTCATTAATATAATTTCATTGTAAAAATGAACAGAAATTAAAAAACAAAGATGCAGTTTTTAATTTTTATTAATTATTTTAAATATCATTAAAAATTTCTCTAGGGCAATTGGAAATGGAAAATGAATTACAATATAATCACAAAAAATTATTATTGTGCAACAAATATAAAAATAAAAATGAGCCATTTTGTATTTTTGCTTTATTATGTAAGGAAATAGTTATTTGCAATTCTAAATTTGCAAATAATTATTTACTTGCTTTCAAATTATAAAAAAATTTAATCTACTAAAATTATAATTTATGCAACTCGTGAAATAGTACATATCTTCTATTAAATATTAAAATAGATACACGAAATCTATATTTCTATTACAAAATTTTAATATGGAACAAACGTTATAGATTTATCATCACATTCAGTCATTCAGCAATTGTTAGATTTTCATTTGCAATTTGATAAAGATGAATCTAATATGAATATAATGTTGGAAAATCATCAGATATTGAAATTTTAATGTATGAATGATTATTTTCGTAATGATAAATGCATTTTTTTCATATCTTATGTAGATGTTTACAAATATTTTATAAAAATGCATTGTATGAACATAAAATTTACACAAAATTTTTCCACATTCAATTTAAAAAAAATAATTTAAGAGTCTCTGTAACAAAATATCTTCGAAATATTAATTAAATGATATTGTATAATATAAACTAATAAGTTAGTATAATATATTCTAAACAAAAATATAATATTTATTAAATAGATTATAAAAATTTTTTGAAAAATAAATAATTATACAAATAAATATATTTTTAAAATTCAATATTATGTGTGGACAGTTCAAACAATACATAAATTGATGGCTTTACAAATTTATCTTTTCTTTGGAAATACGTGCAATTTCAAACTTCTTAACTTTTCCTGATAAAGTCTTTGGGAATTCTTCAACAAATAATATGTAGCGGGGTATTTTGTAGTGACTTATCTGAAATAGAAGAAAAATATATAAATTTAATTCGAATATTAAATTCGTGAATGGTTTTACATTAACATTATCTTGAGAAATAAAGTATATGCATAAAGAAATTTGATAATCGCTACAAAACAAAACCACTTAAGCTTCCTTACCAGTGAAATTTGAAAATTAGTGGTACATTTTCCGAAACTAAATAAAAGAAAATAGTAACTATCAAACTTGTAATGCAACAGAGATTTTGTACCAACACCTTTAGCTCATACAAATGAGAAGAACTCATATAAATCTTGGTGACTTATAAGTGGGTACCCCATCTATTACTTTATCCAATACATCAAACAGGATGTGTTCAAGTAAACACTCAATTTCAGCAATATATAGGATTACAACTTAGTGGTATCATATCTTCAAAAAGCGGGTGTTATGAAGACCTTTCCAGTGTGCTACCAAATCTTTGACAGCATGAAATGTTTGCTTGTGCTTACCATTAAAGATGAATTATAGCAGAACAAGGACTTTACTGTGCTTCAAATGACAAAAATTCATCAACAAAAGCTCTTCCTAATAGATTTTATTTCGAATCATGAATTGAAGAGGATAGGCAGGCATAGTCGAATGCCTGTGAAAAAACCTCACTCATTTCTTCCTAAAATGCAAATGTTCGTTTACAGTGATGTAGGGAAAAAAGATAGTGGACATCTGAGGATTGAAAACCTGTAATATTCTCAGATGAATCATCTTATTTTTCACTGAAGGAAGACCAAAAATTCAATGAGAACCTGAAGAAGCTATGAATTTACCTTGATTTACTCTGATTGTTCGAGAGTGTGGGAAGGCGATCATAATATGGGCCGCTGATATGTAAATTATGCATTGGTTTTCCTCAAGGGTAAGGAAACAGCCATGACATACCTAGATATACCAGCAGATCAAGTACACCCTGCAATGTTGTGTTTTTTCTCTAAATGCAGCGGAGACTTTAACTACAATTGTGTAACTAAAATTCGTGACAAAAGTAGTCAAAAAGGCTCGCTAAACATCACTCTGGTATCCAACAATTTTCTTTGCTGTTGCAGATCCCGGATCTTAACTTCATAAGAAAAGAATATGGTAACAAGACACATCCGATATACTCTCTTTTGTCATGTAATTTACAAGATTTAAAAAAGTTGTTCAGCCAATGTGTTCAGTTGCATTATGTAGAAGAAAATGCACCCTATAAGCTTGTCGATTCAACTGTTAAACGATTAAAAGTTGTTATTTATACAAAAGGTGATCCAATAAAATAATAATTTTGGGCTTCTAATTCATTGTACAATGTTAGCATATGCTTGATTTTATTGAATACCATTACTTAAATTAAATTTCTGTTAAAATAAAAAAGTAAAGACTGTACCTTTCCCTTGCAAAAGTTTCTGATTTCTTCTTCCGTGACAGACATGCCGGGTTTCAGACTTATCCAGCAACACAACTCTTCCCCCATCCTCTCATCAGGAACACCCACAGCCTAAATTAATGAAAAAAAAATTGGAATGTAAAATATAAAAATCTTATGTCATTTATATATTAAAAACCCTTCAAATTTAAAGTAAGAATTTACAAAAAGAATAACAAGCTCAAACCATTTTCTGAGTACAAGAAGGGATTATCTTCACTTTTGCTTTTGAAAAAGATTAAAAATATTTTCACCAATTCATATTTTTTAAAGGGATATATGAAATAAAAAATTATTAAACTTCTTTTGATTGAAGATGAATTTTTAGTTGTTTGTAAAATAGCATTTATTAATCTGTTGTTTAACAAGTTTTCACAACTACCCTTTTATTGCCTTAAAATGTATCTAACGAAAAAATAACTGAAGAATAATAAAAATAATTTCACGGTCAAAATTAATGAGATTTATTCCTTGAGTTAAAGAGAATAATAAGAGTAAGTTCATCGTTCCCTTCATGAACAAATTTTATTACAGAGTTGTCACAATTTCTTGGTCATTTAAAATAATATATTGTTTTATTTATAATTTTGTTTTCTCATGAAAACAATTATTTATGATTTACAAAATTCAAACTTATGTGTAACATAAGAAAATACATTTTCAATAAAGTTCCTAAAGAAGTACACTTTTTTCCTAAAAAGTGAAATTAAATATTAACTCTTATATTGGGACAATTGGTATCAACAAAAACAAAATGGTTCAACAAGGCATGTAAAATTATTGTAAGTTTAGTAAAATTTATAATTTTGGAAAGTGCCTCTTAAATAGTGATACTGAATATTTGAACTAAAATTAAATTTGAAATGGTGAATTTTATCAATTAGGATCTACAACTAAATATAAGATTTAACAAAATAAAGTATTTTGCTTTTATCTTTTACATGAATTCAGGCTCTCTGCCCATATGACAAGGCTTGCAATAAAATTATGATGAGAAAAGTTCTCTCTTAAATAATAAAGTATTGTGCAAAAATTGAAAGCATATGAAAAAAGGCCATTAGAATTGAACAATTTGATTATGATCCTTCAATTTTAATTTCAGAAATGAGAATTCATAGGTAGGTAAATTTTTCTGTTGTTCTAATTTTTTCTGCTTCATCTTTTTACCGCTTAATCTCACTCTTTTATTACAATAAATAAATTGATTTTGGACTGGTATATTGATAAACTGAAAACTGTTATAATTAATTTTTTTCAATGGACTTTTAGAAAGTTGTCTTTAATTAATTTTATTTGAAGGCAGAATCTTTTTAGAACTACTTTAGGATTATAATTAATGGACCATACTTGAAAAACTTTAAAATTAACTTCGTCAAGATTTTTTCAGCTAAAGCATTTAAAGAATTTTACTTTAGAGGTCGAAATACTCAAATTTAAGAAATCGAAGAGCTAAAAATAGCTCTTTTCCAGAATTTTCAACATTCAATAATTTATGTCTGATAACAATTATATTTCAGCATTTTAGGAAAATATTTTTCAATTTACTGTTCAAATTATAAATATCTTTCATATTTTTACTAATTCTATGTATTTATCTCTATCACTTTATATATTTTGTTTACATAGTTACCTAAAAGAGTAAATTATTCTTAACCACTCGTGTTTCTTATAATTACTTTAATATTACACCCTTTTTATATTCTAATATCTGGACTATTAAGTACATCATTTTCTAATTTATCTATAAAATTAGGTTAAGAGAATTAAATTACAAAATTGAATGCCAAAAATTACTGGAAAACAAATTATTTCAAAACATTCTGTATTAGAAAATACAATTCAAAATCATTTCAAAAAGCATTGATCATTAGTAGATTTAAGAAAACTTACAGCTGCTTCAAGTACTGCCGGATGAGAACTTATGAAATTTTCAATTTCAAGACAATAAATATTTTCCCCACCTCGATTCACCATGTCCTTAATGCGCCCCACGATCTTGCATGCTCCTTCTTCGTTCATTACCCCCAAATCTCTATAAAAAAATTTTTAAGAAAGTGCATATTCTGTACATGCTAATATGAGTACTTATTATGTGTTCAATAAAAGAAATAAATATGTTTAGTCGTACCCAGTGTGGAACCAACGTGCTTTATCTATGACCTCTTCAGTTTGCTCTTTATCCCAGTAACCTAAGAAAACAGCATGTCCTCGACAGCAGATCTCACCTGGTGTATTAACTGAAACTGTTGAACCATTTTTATCAACAAGTTTTACCTAAGTAAATATTATTATTATTATTATTGGAAACTCAGAATTATTAAATTGACATGCTAAGACAATCTAAGACTGTCTTAGATTTCAAATATAAAAGCTTAAGTTTGCTTAAATAAAATAAAAACCTTATTTACAGAGATGTTAGAAAATAGATGTGAATTTATTTAAGCAATTATTTCAAAGATAATAAAAGATGTTTAATTATGATTTATTTTTATTTAAGTAACTTATGCTTATTTAAATCACTTTGTAGAATTATGTTCCTGTTATTATTTTATAGTCATATTGAAATATTTTGGTTTTCCTGAAAGAAAACTGTTTAATTTTAAAAAATGAAAAAAAAATGGTATTTATTGAAGAAGATGGTCTTGATACATTTATGAGCTTCATACACCATTTTTAATACAATTATCTGTTAATTCAAACATTTAAATTAAGATATGTGGTCAGGAGCTACAGAATTCCCATGTTATATTCTTTTGTTGCTAGTTTTATTTAACCAAGGGTTAAAAAGGGAGAGATAAAATTTCGTTCATTATTATAAACAAGTATATAGCTTAATATCTTCGATGAAAAATTAAAATTTTCATTTTACTAGTTTAGCTCCTTCAATAATTATTATAACTATTTTAAAATTTACCGCATTTAGCAAAATAATTTTGCAGTGCTATTGGAAATTAAATACTTTTAAATAACGTGTACAATGATTGTAAAAGACAATGCAGCTAAAAAATCACTAGAAAAGTTTCGAAAACATATTTTATGAAAGAGATCTTTTCTTTAAACAAGTTTGTAACAAAATATATTTTAATATTACAGGAAAACATTTTAACAATATTTCAATACATAATTTTTTTGTGTAAAATTTTTTTATAAATATTAATAAATTCATCCCCAAAATGTTTTGATTGTTAAAAGCATATACATTAATATCTTCGGTTAAGTACTTTCCAACAAGTAATATAAAAATAATAAATATTTCACTTATATTTGACATTATAACACAATTTTTATTTATATCTACTATTTAGAACTTAAATTAAAATGAAAGATGTAATAACATTTTGAAAACGGAAAACAATTTTTGAAAATTATGAAAGGAGAATCGCTCTTACATTTATGGACGCCTTTCCTCATTTGCATAAATTGCGATGACTAAAAAAAAAAAAAAGAAACTTTTTGTCCATCTTTATGATACCTTAATGTGGGTGTTTTTCGTTAACAATTGAGAGACAAGAAGAGAGAGAAAGAAAATAATAAAATTATGAGAAAAGATAACTAAGAAATAAGATGGTAATTTGCGAGAAAATGAAATACTGCTCACCTAAAAACTAATACCTCTTTGAATATAATTTTAGAAATAAATAATTGGAATGGAATGCTTTTTTAAGAACAATAGCTTCCAGAAATTCATTCTGAATAAAAATATAATATTATAGTATAATTCACAATAAGAACTCAAAGGTATAAAACATTATGTATAAAATTTACAAACCTCCATGTAATTTAAAGGCTCCATATAATGTGAAATACTTTCTTTATAACCAGATTCTTTTTTTAACATAAGAACACATGGGCTAGTTTCCGTTAAACCATAACCAATCTAAAAAATTTTAAAGAGTATCTGAAAAAAATGATAATTATCTAAAAAAAAGTAAAAGTAAAAATTAGTTTAAGCCAATCTTAGTACACTATAAACAGTTGGAGATATTTCTATCTAATTGGTAGGTATTCACATAATTTCATGAGGAGTTGATATTAGGCAAGCATTGCAGTTAATATTTTGAGCATTTTTAATTTGTCTTATATACATTGATTGCATTTTTTCAAAAAACTTATACTTAGAATGTTACCTTTTACTTGCGTGGAAAAGATAAAAGTGCAATGTCAAGATCACGTGTCCGATCCTCATGATTTGATACACTACACCTACTCACGTTTTTAGATACATAATAAATAATATTATGTTAATTTCTTTAATTGTAATGATATTTTATGAAGTTTATTATGTTTTATTAATATATTGATATGGGAGATTCTACCAAATAATTTGTAGATTGTTTGATTGCATTAACTTGATACAAAAAACTGAATAAATAACAATTTTATTTATCCATACAGATTATTTAACCATACAATTATTTATCCATACAATATAATTATTGTTGTTCCGGAAAGATCTTATTTTCTCTTTAATGAGCAGGTAGTATTTGAGAAATAAAACAACTTTCCGCAGTTTAAAGTAAATATATATATGTGTGTGTGTGTTTGTGTTAAAATATTATAATTTACGTTAAATCGTATTTTATTTAATGCAAAATGCAAGCATCATTGGAGGGAATCATTATCGTGTAGTTTAAGCTTTCTGGAACCATACGAAAATACCATAAGAAAAATTGGATAATTTTGAAGTATAACCCTACATTTTTACATTCAAATCTATTAAAATTAAACTGCCGCTTTTATAAGAATGAATTTATAAATTGGACAAGTGACTAATATGAAACAATGAACCTTATAATTTTTCGAATTCAGTTCTGCAAAAAATATTGATCGATATTACTATACCTTTCTCTTGATTAACTGATAGGTTGACGAAAAATGTGTTGATACCGGTAAAAAGTTCTTATATAAAATATTCTATCAAAAAATATTTCATTTAATTTTATACAACTCGAGAAATATTATTAACATATAAAAGCATTTTCTTTGATAAGGATAGTGTTGCCAAAAAGAACATAAATTGCTAGTCATCCATTAATATAGCACCATGAAACAAAAGATATTTCAGCAAATTTTATTTGGCAGATGAAACATGATATAAAAATCTAATAATTTAAGTTACAGTCTTTTTTACTCGTATGAAGAGGGAATTATGGCAAAATGAATAGTTAGTATAACCGCCATTGTTAGGCTATAACCGCTGTTATATTCTTCAACACAGAATCCAAGAAGCTTTACATGTACGCATGGGGTATAACAATACATGCGGCTTCAACTTATTGCTAAAGTTGATCTAGTAAAGCATCCGGTAGTGAGTCTTGAGCATTAAGTATAATGGGCCGCAGTATTTCGATATATCGGGAGCACAAACAGATCAAGGAAGCAATTCAATTCGATGAGTACAAAAGAACTCTTGAACATTGCATGGCACTAGTGGTCATGGATTATCCGATTGAAATCTGGATAGTGGCAAGTGCTGTAAGCTTCAAAGAATCACAGGCTCCAACACTTCAGAGATGTCACGTTGGCTATTCAGTGTATCGCCAATGCGTACTAAAGAAATGCAGAAATAAAATCCAATATCACAGGTCCTAACCATGATACCAAGTTCGACAACACAGTAAAGATCTTAGTGTCTCCAAACTGGAATCCAATCGTGGTGTTGCAGACAGAAGTGGAATAAAAATTAAGTCGATCCACTGCGTTGCAGATGTCCGTGTTTCATAGCACCAATGATGGTGCAAATATCTATCTCAGTTGCAAACGACATCAATTTCTTGGGAAGGATTTCGAATGACGCAACAAATTGTATCTATTGTGCTATGATTTGTGATATGGTTAGTGATCTGTCACTGCTATGAACATAATATACCTGTGCAGTTATGCAACGACAAGAAGATAGTCCCGTCGGTCCACCATTCGCTCCTACATCCAGCAATTACATATCCCATTTTCTTGGTTTCGTACATCAAGATCACAGACTTCTATGAAGAATAATTCACAATCTTCATTGACTGTTATTCTTCCTTGATCTAACTCACAAATTTATTTAAAAGAAGCTCGATGTCTTCTACGAAGCCTATTTTAAAACCTTAAGCAAAAATAAGTAAATAACAAGCATGAAAAAACAATTGTCGAACTTCAAATTGGCAGACTCCAACTTTTAAACTGCGCTTGTAAGTGGTATTATAGTTTCCTGTGATTTGAGAATGCGCTGCAATGCTAATGATTTGGATATCTCATTGCAAAGACGCATGATGTTAATTTCACATGATTCCTTCAGGTGTTGCATTTTGTATGCCAGCAATGTATTTTAAAACTTTTATGTTTGCAAAAGCAAAATTAATTTTATCTATTGAAAATAGATAAACTAAATAATCTATGATATACTATGCAAGTTACATACTTGTATACATGCTGAATTTAACGTCTTCTTCAAATCTAGAACAAGGCTGTCTGATGGAGCTGCTCCTCCTAAAATAACTTAAAAGGAATAACTGTTAATTAATTTTAGTGCAAATTCTATTTTATTTTTTAGGAATTCAGTATAAACATGCACTAAATTTTTACTGATTTTCTTTCTTTCTTTTTTTTTTTTTTTCCAATTTTTAAAAAACAAGTTGTCAGAATATTTCATGCAGTTAGTGTAAAAATAATTAATAAAATTGGAAAAATTATTCAATGAATTTAATCTTTATTCTTTTGTCTTATTCTGATGCTTCATTCTTTGTTCTGTAAAATGAGAAAGAATACTGAAATAAAAATATATAAAATTAAATGATTTTAAAGTTGGAACACTTCTTAGATAATAAATTCCAGATTGAAAAATTAAATAGAAGATCGCAAAATTTTTCGAAAAAAAAACTAAGAATTACTTAAGACTTAGTTAAAAGTATCGTAAAAATCTAAAATCACAAAAAAAACTAAATTTTGAGAGAGAAAATACCACACACAGAGCATATTTTTAAGATTAAATTTTCCTACTCGTTTGGCAGTTAAAATGAGTGAACTAATGCTTGATTATTCCAGAATATAATAAATACTATGCTGAATTCTAAATTTACAACTATAAAGAGAAATAGTAAGAAACAATTCTAAAGTGGAATCTCATTTAACCTAGTCATTGGATTTAAATCAAACATTAACTCATTCGTAGAAAACACTAAAAATATTTTGAATAAGGGGTAAACTATCATTTTCTTTCTTTTTCTAGCTCTTATAATAGCAATATATTGAAGATATGTCAAATATAATAAAATATGAATCTAAAGTCTTCCTTCTTAGAAAAGTGCATTTTTTATCACCAAAATATTTTTTCGTTTGTAAAAGTAAACACTAATCAGGACAAACATCTTACGAAATATTTTATTGTGACTTTTGGTGGTAAATCTGGCACACATCAAATCTAAATTTCTTCTCAGAACTTCCTTAGTTTCTTTTGTAATGATATTCACAACAGTGATATTTTCTTATGAATCTCCTTCTGACTAGTTACTGAATCAGTATACACTTCCAAAGCTCTGAATTCAGGAGAACTAAGTCTTTCGATAGCAAAGAGATTTTGTTAGAATAGAAAGCTGTATCTAGATAGGGCAGAATATTATTAAACTTTCATGTTCCTTTATAAGGAGATGTAATTACTGCATTCTTATTTAGCCAAAATTGTATTCCAGTTTCCTAATTGAAATGTGGACATAAAAACTTCTGAAGCTTCATGAAACATCACCCTGAAACTTCAAAAATATCCTGAAACTTCTATGTTACACACAATGATGACGATAATACAGTTTCCATGTAACAAAATCATTCTTCAGAAAAAAAATAAATGCTACTTTCTTTTGAGTTATTAAGTACAAAAACACTATTTACTCTATTTATTATTATACTGTTTTTCACCAACATTATGACATTTTCAAAGATTGTATTCATAGTTTTTTTATCTTTAATTGTTTCGGTAGAATTGTCTCCCTTAAAAATGTCAGTAAACGATTTCATCTCTTGTGTTGCATAACTTTGTTAGCAAAGCCAATAACAAATTTTGTCACTTCCTGCATTTTTTCTTAGTGTGATTTACCAGTTTCCTTAACATTATAAAGACACAAATGTTATCGATTTTACTTATTAATGAGCACCCCCTTACAACTACAAAATAAACATTATTAATTAACAATTTTTGACATTATGGAGGTAATTTCAAAGTCATTTGTTCATCTTTAACGAAATTTACGAGTATAATAGTACGCTTTAAATGTGATTTTAACCAAAAATTTTACAAAGTATTTCACTGTAATTTTAAGGAGCGTAGCATTTTCTAAAACAACTATTCTCTTCCTGTTTCTAAAAGATCCTATTTTTAAATTTTGTTCCTAATAATTTTGAACCATATAAATTACAATTAATATCCAAACCTAAAGAAAGAAGTGATGCCTATTTGAATGTCTATTATGCTCTGTAAAATTAATAATTAACAGTCTTACCTTGTTTTAATGAACTAATGTCTGTATTAATTTCTCTGTGTGATTTTAACAAATCGACAAACATTGTTGGTGACCCTATGGATGTTGTACACCTAGAAATATTTTCTTAAACTTATTATAAATATTTTTTGAGAAAATTGTTATTTATTTATATTCATATCATTTGAAAGTAAAGTAAAGAAAACATTCTGATCCTATATTGGATAGAAAATTATCACAAATGAAAAAAATTTTAAAAATCATCATTTCAATAAATGATGACAAATAGAGAATAAAACGTCACTAAAATGAAGAAAAAAGTAATATAATTTAAAAATTTAAAAACTCTTTTCAACATATAATCTGAAAAAAGTTCATGAATTATTATAAAGTAGAAAAATATTTAATTTCATTTTGATATAGAGTAAAAAAATAAAATATCTACGATTACAACTCGATATCTTCAAAATGGTAGGAATGAACTGAATTGGAAATTAATTTTGAAGCGTTTATTTTTAATAGGTTTATAAATATGTCTATAAAATAGCTGACACACTTTGTTGTTTAGTGATTCATAAAATAATGGAAATAAAAAGAAAACTATGGTATTTATTTTCATATATATACATAGAATTACATGTATCTTTTACACTGTGAAAGTTTCCCTAAACGATTTCTTTTTTCTGTTTAAATAGCTTTTCTTTTGTAAACACTATCTCCATGCGTTATTAATTGTAAGCCGTTTGATTTTCCTGCTTGAATCGTTTTTATGATCTGCGTTGATTGTCTTTCAGGAAGATGGATTGGACTGAGTTCCTGAGACACACAGGTCACGTGATATATCACTGAAATAATTCTTTTTTAGTATTCCAAAAAGGATATTTCTTATGGAAATTAAGTTTCGAGTGTTGGTGACCTATAAAGGCTATGATTAAAGCCTCTATAACACACGTGTTTTCCTAAGTTTTTCATGAAATAGACTACCATTTTAATGTAGCCTATGCAACAAAGGGCCCATATGTGGAGTTTTACTGAAAAAAGTTTTAAAACTTTTTTGAATTTATCTAACCCCTAACGTTATTAGTTTAAATCTATATGAATTATTACTAAACGTCAGAATATACATCAAATACTTTATAGAACCCAGTGAAAGAAGATTTTGAAATAACGAGTACTCAAAATGTTTCTTTATATTGTAAATATATTATGTGATACTTATTTGAAATATATATATGAATAACTTTGCGTTCAAACTTTCACAATGTATAGAAATCACAAGAACATAAAAGAACATAGTAGAAAAGGATATAGTTTTGATCGCGAGCATTTCCAAGTCGGGAAGAGAGGATTCATTTTAAACTGCTTACTGAGTACCTTCAACTGACATTGTTTTATC
Organism: Latrodectus geometricus; assembly: GCA_026290005.1. Taxonomy (NCBI): domain Eukaryota; kingdom Metazoa; phylum Arthropoda; class Arachnida; order Araneae; family Theridiidae; genus Latrodectus; species Latrodectus geometricus. Next base: position 97,474 of record JAPDSC010002045.1, read on the forward strand.
CAATGAGAATTTGAAGGTATTTATTTCCTATATTATTGAGCCAATGGAAATAATCTATCACTATCCTGATGACTCAAATATTCATAACTGTTTTCTACACTGCCTAACTCATAGTCGCTAAAAGTTTCTGACATTCCACTTTTTCATTGTTTTCCGAAAAGACTTTTAATGAGTAGTCATATGTTCACTAGTCAGTCGTATTTACATGTCGGAAGCAGGAAAATTAAAAAAAAAAAAACAATAAAACCCAGGAATCAAATCCTCAACCGTTAATTCAAAAGTGCGTTCTAAGCCACTCCCATTACTAAGCCATTATGTACCCTCACATAATTGTTTATCAATTTGGAAATGGTCAAATAATTTTTAAAAACGTTTTTGAGTTGATACAAGCTTAACAATAAGGTTACGTATATATTTGTCAATTGTATTGCTTACGAACCACTCACAAGTCACATGCAGACATAATTTCTATGGGCAAAGCTTTTTTCAGCAGTTTGGAAAGATTTGTGGATTTTTGGCTAGAATAACTTAGAAGACTGAGTTGGCTATGTGTGCAGTTTGTATCTTTATTTTTGCCAGAGAACTTCTTAGCTATCTCATCTTTCTGATATGATTTTTTTTATGGTGTATAAAATATAAATGGATCCATAGAATAAATATAACGAAATTTATTTGTATTAATCAAAATTAAAACTTACATTGTATAGTTCTAAGTATCAAAATTATTTCAGAAAAAAATTGTGAGAAGTTGTCTGAGAAATTATTTATGAAAACAAGTGACAAAAGGAGATGTATTTGCTGATTTTGTGCTTTGATAAGAAATAGTTAAAGTAAAAAGCTACAAAGATAGAAGAAAAAGATAAATTATATATAATCAATTGTAATATTACAGACAATTATCTTCTTTAGTAGAAAATGTTTACTTCTTAGTATTATTCCATAAACATCTTTAAACAATATAATTAATACTATATTAATCTATGTATATTTTAAATTTATAATTGAATTGTTATGGAAAAACTGAAATTTCAATGTTGCATTTTTGGTACAAAGAATACAGATTCTTGTCATTGTAAACTTTTGTTTAAGTAAAAAGTTTTTTTAAGATATAGAGGGTGCGTGGAAGTTCCTTGTTAAATTTATTTAAAAAAATATTCATAAATATCAGTAGTTACATCTAGAAATTTAAAAAATACTTAAATTATATCAATTTTATCATCAATGTAAAATAATATCAATATTATCAATTATGATCAAAACCACTCCAATAATATAAATTTTCGCTTAAAAATTAAAATTAGCATGTTTTAATTTTTTTGTATCAACACCATACCACCATGATTTTTTAAACAATTAATTACATTCATTTCCTGTGACAGTCACTGGGTTAAAATCAGCTACTTTAAAACATATTTACATTTTTCTTTTACTAATAGCAGGTATTTTCTTAAAATATAGTTTATTGAAAAATAATAATTAAAAAATACAATTGATGATTTTTAAATGAGAATAACTATTTTTTCATAAGTAACCAAAACTAACATCCTCTTCACTTTTAAAATTTCAATAATTTTTCAATCACAATTACTTTTAAGCAAATAGTAACAAACATAAAAAAATAATACGAATACGGCTAAAATTTCTTACTTGTACTTTTCTATACTCTGCAGTGAAGCAACAGGCTCAAAAATGAAGGATGGATATACAATTGTATTTTGGTACACAACTGTTGCTAATGATGACAGAACACATCCTAAGGTATGAAACATCGGAGCATGGCAGCACATGACGTGTTTCTGCATGAAATCAGTTCTAAATGTGCAGTTATCTATGTAAAATTATAACTAAAAAACTACAGAATCATATAGAAGCAAAAAGGTTGAAAACCCCAAATCATTTCAGTTTTTAGCATTATGTTTACTAAAAGCTGAAATTTTAAATGTTAAATTTTAAAATTTTATAAAATGTTCCTCGATGAATTAAGACATATATTTTTGCTTTAAATGATCAAACAAAAAATATCTTATATTCAACATATTAAAATCAAAATTCACTTATATCGAAAAAGCCAATATTAATACTTATATATATATAGCAAAAATTCTCATTTGTTGGTGTATTATTACAAATTTTTTAAATTATAAAATTAATATAAAGCAAGATTTTAGATGTATTGTAGCGAAATATGTAAACAAATGTATCAATGCTTTATTTTTCAGTTTAAGTATATGCTTTAGAGTGGTAATATATAGTATCAAAACTGAAAATTCTTTCCAGAAAGGATAAAAAGTATTTTATCAACTTAGCAGACTCCTATAATCTCGTAATCTGAAAACTTTTTCTATAAATAATATCTTTGAAATGAAGGTAAATATTTTGGATTTGCATTTAAAGCGAGTTAAATTTTCTTGTGTAATTCCAAATTGTTACCATTAAAACGATATAAAAAAATTTAATTTCGTTAAGAAATGTATATATATGTAAACGTGTGCATACTTTAAGATAAATAAAATGGAAATGATTAAATTGTTAACGGTTACTCATAACATAATTAATTTATTAGAATACCAGATTTTTGTCCAAAAAGACGAATTAAATAAGTTCTATATTGGAACTGCTAATTATAAAACGGTGATGAATTCTTACATTTTCTTGATTAATGTGAAATAAGTTAAAATGTAGGAGATTCCTGTTTCATTTTAAACTACGTATGTCTTAAAAATTCAGTTCATAGAAATGAATTCTCTGAAATCAATAAAAATTCAGCTGTGTATAATTTGAATTATTGATATAATTAAAAATGTTTCATAATATATTTAAAAATATAAATATATTTCAATTTTTTATAAATATTAGATGAGTTTATTGTTTTACTGTAAGCATTATAGTATATTATCACTATCATTTAATTTCAGAAAAACTAATGAAACAATAAAAAATTTGTTTTGCCTCGTTTGTTAAACAACGTTAGGTAGGTGTTGTGTTTCTACGATTTTTGCATAGATGTCTGTCTGAATGTGCATACAAAAAAGATTTTTGGATTTTGCCTTGTGACACATGAAGCCTCGATGATACAAGAGAATATAAGATAATGTCACTCCCGAAAGCCTAACTTATTTACAACAAACACATTCTTGCAAATAAGGTCTTTTATATAATGAATCTTTTTATTACGCTTCACACAAACTGGTAATGGTGTGAAAGTTCAGCAAATGAATTCTTAAATTTAAAAAATTATTCATGCTTTTATTTTTCTACAAATTCTTTTCTCTTCAAAAAAATAAACCTTTTTAAAGTAACTTTATTCGTAATGAATAAAGAATCTAATGCGTCAGCCACATGCTTTTATATCGTGGGTTGTCAATGAGAGAATAGTTTCTTGTAGCTGCTATTTTTCTATCATAAGGAGCTAATGTTATATATAAGGAAGACATCAGCAGGTGTTGTTCATTAAGTGTTACTTTAGCTTATTAAAATCATCAAGCAGCGGAATGTGAGCTTGATTTATAGCAATAGACGTTGCCAGCGGTAGAAAACAATTTTCGTAGAACAAAGCAAAATTACCCGCCTCAAATGTAAATGTTGGACTAAAATAGGAATTACAATTGCCATATTTTCCAAACATTTTAAAAATGGTTATCATTTGATCCATGCTTTGGTTACTCACATAAGATCAGGATGATTTCACTGTTTTAAAGAGATTGAAATAAAAGAAATCACTTAAGAAAGTTTAAAGTTTTGTGTAACAAGATTTCTTTAATAATAGTTAAGAAAGAGAAATAAATTTTTCTTCATTTTTGTACTGTTGCGTTCTGTGAAAGAATGTCGGAACTACAGTAGATGAAATATGCAAGCCTATTATAAGTTTGGCTTAACATTTTATTCGAGAATAATATTTAAACTGCTTAGTAAGATTCATGACTCAAAAATGTTTCGTATCTCTTGCAGGAAATATATCAATTTGCGATTATTGTGTACAATGATTATATGTTGTTTGCACATTTTCAGCATCTATTTCTGCTTTACATTAAAAAATATTTTAAGTGCTTGTGAGTATTTGCTGTAAATGAACAATGTGTACCTGAATAACTGACATTCCTTGTTTTCGAACATCCCTTTCAACCAGATAATAGGCAATCCAAAAATAAACATATGAGCTACATACGCAAACTAAGTGTACATTATTATCCGCATTCGGAATAACAATCCAAGCATATTAAAATATCTTAAACTGCATACTGTAGTAATAACATTTTTAAATCATAACTATTTTTCGGGATATGTAGCTGTATATGAGTATAATGTATATGCAGTTTATATAAAAACTGTTATTATGTATTTTATTTTAATAGAGTAAAATTAACCCTTTAAGCAGTTTGCCCGTACAGTGCACGTGCTACCCGAAATTGGCCTCATCCGGTTTGCCCGTACGTCGTACGGGCATCGATATTTTCTCCTTTCCTATTCTAGTTTGCCATCATTTTTCATTATTGTAAAAGACTATTTAGTGTTATTATTTTTCAACAGATGGCGTGGTTTGTCCATGTAATGAAATGCTTTTCATCCGTGTTTTTCTATGTAGCGGGAACTTTTCTTGGAAATTTTGTTTCTACTGTATGCCGCGCTTGTGAATCTTATGGAAATTATGGATGGAATAGACGACGAAAATACTTTCTTGTTAGACGATGAACTACTTTCTGATACAAATATTTCTTCTAATTATTTGGATTATTCCTCAGGTGACTCGTGCAGTGAACTCAGCTCTGATAAAGAATTGAGTTCTGCAAGAATTTTTCCCGAGGTTGATGGGAAAAATCCACCTGTTCCGTGTCCTTGATTTAAATTTTCTGGTATTCCCTCTGTGCTCGTACAATTTGACGACACTTCTGATGTTCTACAATTTTATGAAACATTCATTGAATTTTCACTCATGAGTAAAATTGTGGAAGAGACAAATAAATATGCCATTCTTTATTGCATGCAGAATATCCTTGAAAAAAGCAAACATTCAGGGGTTTTTGTGGCCGAAATTGTAAAATAAAAAATGTTGTAAAAAAGCTTTAAAAGTGAAAAAAAAATAAAAAATTCTTAATATTCTTATTCTATTAAGTATGGTACTTAATTATATGCAATAAAAAATATACCTTTTTTGGAAGCATTTCTGGTAAAATAATTGACCGCTTAAAGGGTTAATATTTGAAGCAAATTATATTTTCTATGAAATTAAATATAAAATATCTAAATATAAACAATGTAAAAGAACAAATAAGCATATTATTCTTAGGAATGTATTACCATTTCATGGAAACCAAGTTCTCTGCCACAAAGCAA
>JAPDSC010002048.1:1205-14223 GCA_026290005.1 Latrodectus geometricus
TTATAGAAAATTAACGATAAATGAATATTTTTATTTATGGATTAGTTGATTTTCAATTTTTTTTTATCCACTGAATTACTTTCATTATTAGATACAGAAAAATTTCTAGTATAACTCTTTGTTAAATATGAATTAGTGTGTACTTAAATACAATTATGAAAAGTCATACTACAATGTGTGTGTTACTTTCTTAATTCAAAATCTAATGTTTTAATAAACGATATTGTCAAATTATTAGTCTAATGCTATTGCTAAATTCACATCTTCCTGCTATATTAGATAGGGTGTTTTCATTAGGATATAAAATATTTTGCTAGATTAATTATAAAGGAAATATAAAATAAAAATCTTGTTTATTTTATTGAAGGAGTATAAATAACTGATATCATTATTATATAACATATTTTATATTTTGTAATATATATGCCTATAATTTAATTTCCTTAAGTTTCTTACTAATAAAGTCCCATTGCTCAGTAATAAGGAAAAAAATATTTAAAATTGCAAAATTCGAAAAAATATAAAATATGTTCTTTTGCGAAATTTTTATAAATAATTTTTGTAGCCAATTAACAAGAATGATTTGAATTCACATTTATCAAAATTCAAAATTGCTTAGCGGTGAAATTTTATTTTAGCAAGAAAATTGGTAGAATATAAATAAGCATTGTTAATTGTTTCTGTAAATGCAAATACAATTATTTTTAAAAAGTTTTTTTTATCATAATTTAGATTTTGTTATGGATAATGGAAAAAGAAAGATACGTCGTGATGCAGAGCAATTAATGAAAAAGTTACGTAAAGAGACACTCCTAAATGAAAAATGTGTAGAAGTAGCTCAGTATATTAATTCCAGCTCTCAAAAAATTTTAATACCCGATGAAAAATGTAAATTTGATATGACAGTTCATGATCAAAGTAAATTGCTCAAATTGCCAGGCCAATTAAATAGTTTAAATTCAAATAAAATGACAAAACAGTCATATAATCCACAATCAAATATTAACGAGGCTGTAGTTTGTCAAACTCAAGTTTTTACAGACCTCAGTTACACTGAAAAAGAATCTCATGATACTTCTACCTTTCCTAGTTCAGACAGCGATGATAATCAAAATGGAATTTTCAACTCTGAAAACGAGGATATTGAAACCTTCCTTCGTACTTGGGTGAATAATTGCCCAACTGTACCTCACAGTAATATAAATAAATTATTGAAAGGACTGCGATTTTGGTTTCCAAATTTACCATGTGATACTAGAACACTTTTAAAAACACCTAGACTAGTAAATATTCAAAAGATGGGTGAAAATGGGGAATATTTTAGTTATAAAATTCATGATGCTATATCAAGAAAATTGCAGAATTTAGATGTTCAGACATCAGACAGTCTTAATTTGAATTTTAATATAGATGGAGTAAATCTCTATAAAAGTAACACTAAGCAGTTTTGGCCTATTTTATGCACAATAGAGGAAGATAACTTAAAAGAACCTTTTTTGATTTCATTATTTTATGGCACGTCTAAACCTCCTTTACAAGATTTTTTATCAGATTTTGTTCGTAATATGAAAGATTTAGAAGAAAATGGTTTTATTTACAAGGATAAGAAGTTTAAAATAAAGATCAGAGCATTTTCTTGTGATGCTCCAGCAAGAGCTTTTATTAAGGGTATTAAAAGCCATAGTGGTTATTATGGTTGTGATCGATGCATTCAGAAAGGAATTTGGAAAAATTGCCTAGTGTTTCCAGAGGCCGATAGTATGTTGCGTACAGACAATTCTTTCAGAAACTCATTACAGACAGATCATCATAAAGAAAGAAGTCCTTTACAGGAACTGAAAGTAGACATGATAGAAGATTTTCCACAGGAATATATGCATTTAGTTTGCTTAGGTGTGATGCGTCGTTTACTAGGAACTTGGATTGGTAAACGAGGTATTCAACCTAGTAAACTCTCAAAAAAACAAGTAGAAGAATTAAATTTTTATCTGATTACCATACAGACAGTTTGGCCTAATGAGTTCAGTCGAAAACCAAGGACAATTTTTGAATTTGAATTTTGGAAGGCAACTGAGTTTCGGCAATTTCTTTTATATATTGGACCTGTTTGCTTAAAAAAATTATTGCCTAAAAAAGTTTATAAGCATTTTTTATTCTTTTCAGTAGCAATAATGATATTATGTTCAGATTTACAGTGTAAAAGAAATAGTAAACTTGCAACAGATTTTTTGAATTTGTTTGTTAAAAATATCCCAAAGTACTATGGTGAATCATCTTTAGTGTACAATGTACATTCTTTAATTCACCTTAGCTCAGATGCTGCGAGATTAGGCCCCCTTGACACATTTAGTGCATTTCCATTTGAAAATTTTATTCATTCTATTAAACGTTTATTAAAAAAGAGCAATCAGCCATTACAGCAAGTCATAAAAAGATTATCAGAATGTCAACAACATATCAAAATAAAAAAATTTAATTCAAATACTATTGAACCGGTATCATCTTCCAAGCATACAAAGGGGCCATATGAAAAATTAAAAGGCATTTGCTTTTACAAAATAAAAACTCCAGCATATGTTCTTTCTACAAAAAAAAGTGATTGTCATGTATCAGTGAAAGACGGTAGTATTGTAAAAATTGTAAATTTTGTAAAGACCAATAATAGCGAAATATATGTTATTGGTAAAAAATATAAAAAAAAAGTTAGTTTTTTTAATCAACCTTACGATTCTGCCAATTTGTCAATTTTTGAGGTTTCCCATTTATCAAAAAAATTATTTACCTACTCTGTAAAAGAAGTTATTTCCAAAAATGTTTTTCTCCCATATAAAGATAACTTTGTATCTTTTCCTCTTTTACATTAAAAGTAAAAATTTTGAAAGTAACATTTCTAGAAATTAAGGCACTTAAAAACCAAGTATATATTGAAAAGCTTAATTATTGCTTATTATCAATGCACAAATGTAATTTTTAATAAAATATTTAAATTTTAATTTGATTTTCTGAATAAAAAGTAAGCCTTTCTTAAATTTATCACAATTTTTGTGCTTAAAAGCAAATGCCATTTTTTATATTCCTATAACATTTAATCTTCGAATAGAAAACATTGAAAAAGAATGGTAGACATCTGCAAAAAATTTGCTCTCGTCGAATTCACGGATGAGAAAAATGTCGTTTTTGTTGTACCAACAACTTGGCTTTTCAGTGAAGAAGATAACATTCTATGCTCATGGCCACCATATAAGGACATCAATAAGATAAAAAATCTCACAAGAAAAGATGCCAAGCCATTGGAAACTTGGGAAAAATTTAAGGTGAAAGTCGTTTACCAATCATGTAAGTTCCTACATTACTATAATTTTTAATATCGAACTTTAATAAATGTAAAATAATTTTTTGTTTTAAACTTAGAAATATCTATAATTTTGTAACTTGAAAAAATCTTTTTCTGGTGAGCTTATAAAAGGTTATAATACTCGATTCTTTTTAATTTTTGAGATTGTATAATAGTATTTTGTTTTAAAGCGTGCACATCAACTTACTCTTGTGTGTACCAGCAATTAAATAGTGAGAGACATTTTTCTTTCAAGCAGAAAAAATGTACATTGATAAATAGATTCTTAAAAGGACAACAATAATTAATTTAAATTGCTGAAATGTATATTTTGTATGATTTATACAATGAATATATATAGATAAATAGGAAAGCAATTGTGCTAAGACATATTTATTTATTGTCATTTTTATTGTCATTATTATTGTCATTATTTATTTTCATAAAAGCATTTTAATTTATGGTCATTTTTAATATAATAGTGATAAAAGTGTTCTATTAATAGCAATTTCTTTCTCACATTTGATAAATTATAATATGATAATAATTTTAAGTATTTAATTTTAGCAAACTATGAAAAGACTAATAAAAAATTGATGCATTATCGGTATGACAGTGACATTGAACCGATTTCGGCAGATACTATGGAAGAAGGTCTTTGCAACAAAAATATGGATTTAGAAGCTCAGACTAATTCAAAGGAGTGCGATAAATGTAGAAGTAATGAAGATTTGTTTGATTTACATATAAATATAATTACAATGTCGAGAAAAAGTATCAAGTTGTATACTTTACGATATTTCATTATTAACAGGTCTTATCCCCATTAATTGCTGGCACTATTTCACATTTAATTGTATATCTATATTTATTATTTGCATTTTTTTTTGTTTTACACATTCTACTTATATACAAGGGTAAAAAATTAAGCTCTTTCATTTGGATATTTCATTATTTTTTTATTTCATTAATTATTTCTGAGTATATGGCTTTTTAAACTTAAAAATGTAAAATATACATTATAAATTGTAGACATTTTTCTATTATAATCTTAAAAATATAATAAAACATAGGATTAAAAAATAATCAGACACTTAGAGTTCTCCAATATTATTCAATTAAAACTTCTTTGAAATGGTTCTACTATTTATTCCTATTTTCAATAAAACTTTTTATTCATATAGACAGATGCTAATATTAATATGTATCCTTCTAGTAATGATGAAATCATTATACAGCATCATCTTTGAACTGAAGAAAGATGTTCAAAAGAACACGATGCTTTTGCAGGAATTACTTCCTAATACAGTTATTCCTGAACAGGAGAGTGTATTACCAGTTAAAAGTTTCGATGAATTAAAAGCTGTAGAAGAAAGACTCAAAGACATAGAAGAATTTAGTAAAATGGTAAAAATATTACGTAAAAATATCTTTTAGTGTGTACAATATATGTATTACACATTATGAAACCTCAAAATGTTATCTAAGATTTTAATAATTAATTATATAGTAATTCTATGAAAACTACTACATAATTTAATTTATACCAGTAAAAATGTTTATTTTTTCAAAATTTGATGAGTCAATATATTACAATAAATATGAATTAAAAATTTGTTTTAGTATACTAAAATTTAAACGCATTGAAGCCAAAAATATTTTCAGCATCTAATTCCATATGTAATTCCATATGTAAATCTATGTATTTAAAGTTTAAATTTTCTCAAAAATTTAATCAATTAAAATAAATAAATGTAGCTAAAAAAGTATTTTTGGTTAATTAAACTTACAACTATCTAGATATAAATATTATCCATAGGTTTTTTGATGTTTCAGATTTTTTTAACAGGTAATGGAGTGATTGATTTAAAAAAATAAATAAAAAAATATTTTTCTTTAGGTTAAAATTTTGGCAATCTTGGGTGGTAAGGATGAAAATGAGTGCACGAGAAAAATATTATCAAAACTGATGATCAATGATCTAGCACAGAAACTAAATTGGAAAGGCAGCGCTCAGAAAACTTCTATTCAGGAATACAAGAAAATTTTGCAACTTATTTCTGGTAAATAAATACAATTACATCTGATCAAATTAGTCCTTTTGTGTTCATAAATAATTGCCTGTTTAAAATTAAAGCAAATTACTGTAAAACTTATCTGCTTTATTATGCTTGTATTAAGAATTCCAGATTTTTAAAGTTTAAATGACAATTTTATTGACGTACTCAATTTGACCTGTTTTACGTGGTTTATAATTTGTCACTTAATGATCTCTTTTTGCATACAAGAACGAATTGGGCTAATATCTCTACAGTAAAAAATGGACTACACCACTAGTTTTAACATTAAGAGGAGAATCAAAACCATGAACAGAAACAGTTGAATTCATGACTAGTTCATATAACTATTCAAATGATTGGCTTGTTATAAGTTCGTTGTAAATTTAAGTCCATGTTATTATTTTAAATGTAAAAATAATTATTCTAGGTTCTTTTTATTTTTAAATATAATATTTTGAAATAATAATTTACTTGATATTCATGTATATTTTCGTATTAAACTCTTTTAGCAATGAATTGAAGCTTATAGAATTATTAGTAAAAAAAATAAATAAAAGTAACTGCCAAATCTAATAGAATATAAATAATTTTGTTGCAAATTTTTTAATAAAAATGAACAGTAATATTTGGCTAACTGCATTATCAGTTTACTACATTAAGAACTGGAAATTCATTTTTGGTATAGTTGTTTTAATATATAAAATTAAATATAATTGTGTGTGTGAAATAATTATGCAAAAATAAATATTATAAATCAAAATAAAAAAGATTCCAATTATGAGTTTTATAGAGGTAACTAACTGTTTGTGTCATTTTACTTCCCCTCTTTTTTCTTAATATTATTTTCTGTAATTTTTATTAAACATAAAAGTTTTATTTCTGTAATGCAGTTACATATGAAATAATTTTATTACATTTTATTCTTCTCTTAAAATACTTCAATCTGTTGAATTGTAAGAACTGCTGCTTGTACATGTTATAATGGAAGGAAATATAGTCAAAATTTAAGCAAATAGTGAGAAATTCAAATATTAAAACATTTCTTTCATGTTAAAAGAAAATATAATGAAAAATATTTATGACTGAAATTTAAAGCAGTATACCGCCTTAAACATATTCATCAATATAATGTAAAAAGATAATTTTCAAACTTACATAAACATGAAATTCTCAATTTATTTCATTGTGAAAATTGTATTGTTTTTAAAAATCCTATCAATAAATATGGATCAAACAAAAAATAATAATTTACTGTAAGAATTATCTTTATTAAAGTTCCTTCTTTTCTGTAATTAAAATTTTTCTATTTTTTTTTAAATGATTCAGAAGTTATTTATTAAAGATTACAAAAAGTAATTTGAATTTATCACTTTTGTTAGTTGAATTGTGTTTTTATTTTCAGTAAGTGTTCGACAACAAAGAGAATATTCAAACATTTCCCAGCACAAAATAGAAGAGTACGTGAAAAATTGGCTGCGAAATGCTTCAGATCGGGAAGGAGGAAGGAATAAAAGAAGAAAACTTATAAATTGAAAGCTGTAAATAAATAACAAGAATTCATTCATAAGAGAAAATAAAAAATATTTTACACTGGATCCCGTCTTATTATAAACCACTTTTAATAAAAAAATTTTATGTGACATATATGCTATTTAATCTAAAATAAATTCAGTAATAAATCATTAAAACAAATGTCTTAAAATAATTAAGTTAGAATTTTATGCATATTTACATGCTCAAAATTTAACAATCAATTGAAAATTGCTTATAGAAATATTAAAAAAAAAGAAGTAACTATTTAAAAAAAATAATCTCAAGAAATCAAAATAAAATAATTATAAATAATGTATAATTTCAAAAATAATATGAACAAAGTAAAAAATGATTTTAAATAACATTTCTATAAATAAATTCATGAGAAAACAATATTTTAAAAATAAATCTCATAAAATATGAAAATCCATTTCAGATTAATAAAATTATTAAAATCTAATAAAAACGAGCTGTAATATTTGGGGGTTATTAATTTATTTCAAGTTTAATAATAAACTGTTATATGTGGGGATATTATCTGCTCATTATGGTGAGAGTTGGACATTCATTTTTTAAATTGTTTTAGTTTATATATAATTTTTTTATGAAATAAATGTGCATTTAATGTCACTTGCTAATTAAGGAGGAAAACTGCTTTTCTAACCAAAACAGATTCAGTTTTAATTTAATGGGATATTATCTTCACAACATATAAACTATAAGCAGATAAAAATGAATAAATATTTCATTTTTATTTGTAGAAACAAAGTATAAGTTATAACTGACTCCACGTCGGTAAAAGCGGCCACTGATGGCCAAACGTCACAGGGCCGATGAATAACCGTGTACGGAAATTACATGGGCCACACGCGGCCAATACGGCATTGCTGGCCAACCAGCGTTGGGCCAGCAGAGGACCGTACTGCCGGCCCACCATCAATGACGACGACCACTTTATTGACGGAGCCGGCGAGGCCAAATAGTGGTGGGCCGTTGCTGGCCAAGACGGCTCGCAGCAGCGGCCCGATGAATACCCGGCATTTTTGTGTTTGCTGGGTATTTCTTTCAATCGATTCCATAAACTTTACATTCTTAATAGGATGGGAGAAAATCTGTTACATTATTCGTACAGCTTTTCATCACCTTATAAAACGTTGATTCTTGTGAGTAAAAAACAAAAAGAATTGACAAAATAATTTCGTAAAAATTTTCTTTGCGTCTAAATAAATGCAAAATAATTGAATTTTGTAATTCAGGCAGTGAAAAAAAGAAGTTTCTTAGATTTTTCTGAACATAGATCCCTTTTAGGTATTTTGACTACATGAATACTGACTGATTTCATATGATTTTTCTTTATTCCTCTTTTTTAAATTAAAAGTATTTTACTTGATGTCAGCTATCGGGGAAAAAATGTTTTAATTTTTTGATTGAAAACCCATGAACTCTCCCAATATTTTAAGAAGTTCATCTTGTACTATTTGTTGAAATATATTGATATGGAAATTAAAAGTAAGGAATGTGTGCCTATATAGAATTATATGAAGCAACTTTTATAAATATTCTCACCAATACCTTTCTTTTTCCTGGTCCCATCGTCAAGTACTAGAGCTTCCATTCTTATTCTTATGAAAAATCTAAAGTCACTTGAAAAATGTGAATTTAAAGATGTGTCTCGTTCCAACAGGAAAAGATGAAGCTCATCTCTTTCATCCGTAGCATCACGATGCTATTTGGAGCCATGATTCTCAATGAAGCTTTGAATTTCCGTCATTTCGAAAGCAACTGCTTGAGTAAGTTTTTGCAAATTCTATATTATCCGATGAATTGGGTTACGCAAAATGAAATAATCTAGAAATTCTTGAAGCAATGCATAAAACAAGGAAAATCAAGTATAATTTTTTGTTGCTGAAATTTTATAAAAGCAATTAGTAATCAATTAACAGAAATTTTCTCTTTTTTTAAATTTATTTTTTAAGTTTAAGCACTTACTTTTTCAAAGTTCAGCCATTTTAATCATAGATATCAGTTATTCTATAACTGTGGATTTTCTTTTACAAAAATTTAATTTATCTAAGCCATATAATGAAAGGAACACCACATATATATGCTGATAAAATCAAGATTAATAATCAAGAATTCATTGAACTGCATTATTTGTTTATTTTTTTATGATTTCAAATATTTTTAGGTCATTTTAATTTTTGATTGTTCCAAACCCTTCAGTTTTTTATAAAAAAAGTATATTATTTTGAAATAATCTCTTAATTTATTTCTAATGATGGTTATATCGTCATTGAAAATGAAAATTATCAAAATTTTAGAAATAATTACTATCAAAAATATTAATATTAAAAGTATTAAAAAAGAAAAGAAATATATTTGAATAAGTTTGAAGTAAAATATAAAACTGGTAATTCCAGTTTAAATACAAAAAAATTTCAGTTTTTTTAGGAATAATTTTTTCTTTCACGATGCATATTTTCTGTATAAGTAGTTAAATATTTGAAATACTTTATATTTATAAGAAAATAAAGAAGTACTCAATTTTTAAATTGTTGTTGAAATCATTTAATTATATTATTAAAGTCAAAACTATATTATTATTCTAATTCATTTTATTATTCATATGAATAAAATTTAAATAAAAACCAATTATAATAATAGTTTTGACTTGATTGAATATCACACTTTATTTTATTGCTGAAAAATATATTATTTAAAAAATTTTAAATAAAATTTGATTTTTATTTAATATATGCTTGCTGACGAGCTTGTATTGTGTATCATATTAAGTGTATTTTTATTTGTGTATATTTTAAGCACAACTGTAAAGATCTCTATATTTCACAATTTTTAGAAAATATTTGTTTATCAGCAGTAATTGTTATATATGAAATTATAAATTAATTGCTGAAAGCTTTTATATTTAAATAGCAAAAGGAAAACAATTTTTTCGATTTTGTTTATTTTTGAAAAATAAATATTGTTTGAAATACATAATCATTTGTTTTAAATATAATGACCATTTCAATTTAGTTTTTTAAATTTTATTAATCTAAAGTTTTTGAATTTGTGAAATGCCTAAATATAGGGATTTAAGAGATGCTTTCAATTATTATGATTTGGACTGCTTCAAACTACAAGAAATATTAAATATTTACGTTGTGTTGTGCAGGAAATATTCAAGAAATTAAAAAAAAAAGAAATGAGAATTGGGAGAAACGAAATTGGAAGAAAATATCAAAATTTTGTAAAGTAACGTTAGAAAACTATTTTGAATCTCATCAATAGATCCAAAAATATTTTTTCACATCAGCTTCAAGGCTATGAAATGAAATAAATTGCATTATAAAATGTAACAAAATTACATAAATATAAACAAATTTATATATATCAGCTAATGTGATAAAAGTGAAAAGCCAAAAACAGTTAACTCTGTAAGGTAAAAATGACGTTCAAATGTATTTTACCAACTAATAATAATAATAGGGAAGTTCTACTTATTCACGAATCAACATATCAAATAAGTTTCTCACAATAGTAGAAAATAAAATATTTCAAATAAAAGCCCGAAATAACTATGTAGTTTTCCTTTCTTTAGGAAATCTGGTTCGTTTGATAATTCGTATGAATATATATAAATAAAGAGAGTCGAGACTCATATGAACGACATAGCTTTTTGAACATAAATACTGAAAGATATTTATTGGGAAATGAATGCACACAAATTTACAAACGACCTCACATATCAGTTTTAAAAAAGCTCCTCTTTTTTTTTTTCTTTTTTTTTTTAATTCCGAAAGTGCGTAAACGACACATCCTCTGGCGAAGACATCTGAACATTACATATTTAAAATAAAATTATTAATTATATGTAATATATTTCTTCATTGGAGGATACAATAAGTACAAATAAAGCATAAGTGGGAAGTTCAAAGCTTTTGTGATCTTCTCCTTGGCTTATATGAACTCGTGCAGATTGGGAACTAAGGTAGCAAGAGTATGTCTATGTAAGAGAATTTTATTTTTTTGTCAAATGCCAGTTATGTTGGCTGTTTGGCCATTAAGCTCCTTGCTTGTCAATAGTTCTGAAATCGTCGTGTAATAGAACATAATTTTAGATTTTCTTTTGCATTTTTCTACAAAACCAAAGTATACATTGTTAAGCTCAATAAAGAAATGCACCGCGCTATAAATCGAGCATTTGATGGTGTCTTAGGCCATTGTGGCCAAGACCAGGCCATTCCAAAAGGCATTTCCAAAGCTTTTTGTATCAAAAATCACAAAAAAATTTGAAATACTTAAAGAATCTCTTGAAGAACTAAAATAAAAATTGGTTGTTAGTATGTAAAAAGAAAGCTGTAATTAGTTATAAATACGGGATCCACAAATACTTTCCATTTAATTATATTTAATATTAATATTAATTAAAATAAATTTACTCATATTTTAATTTATATAAATATTTAATTAAAATGTGAGTAAGAAACATTTTCTTTACTCCTATTTTAATAATGAAATCCGTTTTGTTTATTTTATTTATTTCTAAACAAATGCTATTTTAATAGAGGCATCATATTATGTTTAGTAAAATCTATTCATCGCTTAAGCGTATGTGTCTTTGCGTATACACATAAAAATTTTACTTTCATTAATAGGAGTTGAAATCTTGAGAAGTTCAGCAGATCATGTGCATAACTTGGGAATCCCGTTGTGTAAGTATAATGAGAGTGAGCCTTGTTCTGTGGCTCTACAGTTCGAGAGGACTTCGTTAAATCATCACAATTACACAGGTACAAAGGCAATTTTACATGATTATTTTAATACAAATTTGTTTTTTACAAAATGTCTTTAACTGATTCAGTTTTAATCGTTTAACAAAGAAATTTTTTATTTACATTTGCATAACTTGCATATGAAACACTATTTTCTTATATGGATATATTACATATATATAAATATTCATATAATTTTCAATATAATTTAGTCTTTTACCATAAAACGTCTATCTATTAATTCCTTATTTCTTACAAATATTTTTAAATTTATGTAATTTGCTTCCTTACAAAACTGAAATTGATCAGATATTTCCTAAAATTAATTAACAAATTAAAAAATTGGAATACACTTTTTGTAATTTCTTGAGTCTGAAATTTGTAACCAGGCTGCAATCAGAACTGCTTATATAGAAAGTTGAAATAGTTTACCATCAATAGGGCGCAGTTTAAAAAAAAAAGCAATTCACAGTATAGGACTTCGTTATTCAAAGAATGATAGTTTATTAAACAATTTCGGGAAACAGAAAAACGAGTTTAAAGCGACAGTTTTCCGTATCAGAATACAAATATCATATTAAATACATCGATTGCAGTATGATGTTGAAGGAAATCATGGCCACACCACGTGAAGTTTGCTGTGGAAGTATTTTCCGGCTAATGGTCCCATATATTAAGATTGCCCATTCAAAGATAAGCTGAAAATTATCGATTCTGAAGATGAAAGATTGAAATATAGCAGAATCTTACGGAAACATTTATTGCATTTTACTCTTAACTTGTGATAGTCAATAATTCAAATCGATAATTTTGAATTGATAAAGTTTTTAATTTAAACACAATTATACACTAGATTCATTAGCTTTCATGCAACTTATGATGAGTGCCGACTTAATTTGCTTAATATGAAGTGTGATACCAGACGTATCACATTCTAAATTGAATCACGTTTTCTAACTGAATCGTATTTTAGCATAGAGTTAAAGAAAACACACAGATAATTAGCCAATGCAGATGGTTTGATATTCATTCATTTTCTATGGTCAGAGTGATCAAAGAAAATGAAGTTATTCCTTTGCTCTACATCAGAGAAATATGACAGATAAACCTACATTTTGTTCTGAATTGTATTTAGATTGCGTACAATAATGATATGAGATACTCAGAGCTTATGCCGTAATAAGCCAATAAAACATTTTTTCTTTAAATGAATGATAACTTTTTTTTGTCAGCGTACTTACCAAGGCAATTCATATGAGAACTTTCCTATAGTACATCATATGAGGGGAAATGTTTTACTAACATTAAAATATATA